>CM065902.1:46337500-46625000 GCA_033439115.1 Firmiana major
CTCAAATTCCTCACTAAAATCACATGCACTGTTGAGGTATTCTTCAGTTCGAGAATATTCTATAGTGATAAACCCTAGTGCAATATTGAATTCAGTGATGGATAATTTGAAATCTTTTCCCATTAATCGAAACTGTACTACTTTTGGACTATCAAGTCTAAATTCTGAGCTAGGTCTGGTAAACTCAAAAGTAGTATAAAATTTGCGAACAAGCTCGATATAAGCAGGATATTGTACAGAAAAGTATGTCTCCCACCCTATATTGGCAATCAGTTGCATCACATTATCTGTAATATGTAAAGCTTCCATAGTAGGGTGATCAATATACTTACAGGGAATGATGGATCGATGACAAATATCTGTGTACCTATTTTGATGTTTCTTTTTGGGAAAAGTGAGATGCCCGCTTAAGGCCGACTCCTATGGTGGAAGTATTGTTTTGCCTTTGCCAATCCGAGCACGCTTACGAGATGAAGAAGTTCCCTGAATTCCACTATTAGCCATAGAAAAATTCCTTACACCGCACTATTGTTAAGTTCAAACCAAAAAAATTATACCAAATAAATAAATAAATAAATAAAAATAAAAAATAAAAAATAAAATAAAATAAAAAATTTAAAAATAAAAGAAAAAAATAAAATGGAAACCAACAAATGGTCTGCGGTATTGAGTTTCTTTTTTTTTTGTTTTTTTAGATAGAATAAATAATAATAATAATAATAATAATAATAATAATAATAATAATAATAATAATAATAATAATAATAATGATGATGTCGGTGGAGGGAGCTTGAAGATGGAAGGGAGCTTGACGTGATGCTTGTCGAAAACTGGTGAGGGGATCGGTTCGGTGTTGGTCGGTTTCGGTGGAGATGCTGGTCTCGGGTTTACTATTTTTGATAGGGGGCGCGGATGCAGCTGTGTTTGATGGAAGAAGATTGGTGCTGATTGTGGACAGTGAGCTCAAGGGGGGGTCACGGTTTGGTGGAAGAAGACCGGTTGCAGTCGGTAACGGAAAGAAAAGAGGTTGGGGTGCTCGGGAAGAGGGGGCCGGTCTTTGTTGAGAAGCAAATCTGGGACAAGAATGTTGCGGATTATGCTGTCAAAATCTCGACTGGCGTTACTGTGTTGGGACGGTGAAACTATTTTGTGAGGCTTGGAAAGAGGGGCTGGAACTGCTGCTGGTCTTGGAAGATGGCTAGTGGGGCTGCCGACGGAGAATTCTCGGGCCAGGTGGTACTGCCAGTTTCGGTTTCTCGAGTCCGATGGGTACTGCAAATTGGGTAAAATATTCAGTTGAAGTGGAAGGATAGAGGTAAAACAAAAATTCACAAAAATAATAGAAAAAAATTAGAACAAGAAATTGTGGCAGAAGAGTTGGGTTGATAGGGCGTGGGCACGCCCTATCAAGATACCGCTTCTGTAAAACCTATCTTGTGGGAACAGAAGATGTTTTCAGATAGGGCGTGGGCATGCCCTATTTGAACATTGCTTTTGTTTTTTTTTTTAAAAACAGTAACGGTAGAAGTAGTGAGTTGATAGGGCGTGGGCACGCCCTATCAAAAATGCTCTTTTGCATCTTATTTTTTATTTATTATTTTTTTAAGATAAATTTTATCTACTATTAATAAAGCAACAAAAATTAAAACAATTAATTAAGAATCAAAATAAAGACAGATTTTGGGTTGCCTCCCAAAAAGCGCTTTTCTTTAAAGTCTTTGGCTAGACATAGTCATGCTCAATTATATGTTGGACATTGCAACTCCATTCTTTCAATTTCATATACTTGTAAACCTTCATAAAAAGGCTTTAAACGATCACCCTTGACCTTAGAGATTTGACCTGTATCCAAATTTTGAATTTCAACTTTACCACGAGGAAACACGTTAGTAACAACATAAAGGCCTAACCATCTAGAACGAAATTTACTAGAAAATATTTTTAATTTAGAATGAGATAATATAACTTTCTGACCAACACGAAATGTTTTCCTGGAAACTATATGATCATGAAAGGCATTTATCTCTTCCTTGTAAATCACAGAGCTTTCATAGACATGATTAATATTAAACTTAATGATTTCATCATCAAATTCCATTGTGAGTGTACCATCATGCACATCAATTTTAGTCATAGATGTTTTTAGAAAAGGTCTTCCCAACAAAATTAAAGATCTAGATGAGTCATCATCATCCATATCAAGCACATAAAAATCAGCAGGAAAGATCAATCCATTTACTTGCACCAAAACATCCTCTAAGACACCCTCAGGATAAACATTAGATCTATCAGCAAGTTGAATAATCACACCAGTCTCTTTTAATGGTCCAACATTCAAAGATTTAAAAATAGACAAAGGTATGACATTAATTGAAGCTCCTAGATCTAACATTGCTCTTTCAATTTTAAGATTACCTACCTTACAAGGGATAGTAAACATACCTGGATCCTTGCATTTAGGAGGTAACTTTTTCTGAATGACAGCTGAAACATTTTCACCCATGCTTACAAATTCATTACCTTTTAATTTCCTCTTGTTGATGCACAGCTCCTTGAGAAATTTGGCATATCAAGGTACTTGTTTAATTACATCAAGTAAAGGGATATTTACCTCAACCTTGCGAAAGATGTCAAAAATTTCCTTTTCCTCCTCCTTTTTGGATTTAGATGATCTATAAGGGAAAGGAGGAACTGGTGTAAAAACTTTTTGTTTCTCGTCATTAGATTCCTTAGGTTGATCCAACCGTGGCAGGGGTGCAACAACTTCTTTTTCAGGTTCTTCCTCTAGATTGTGTTTTAGAGTTGTCTTGCTAGGTTCCTTCAACTGGGTTCCACTCCTCAAGGTCATTGCACTGACATTCTGTTTGGGGTTGATAACTGTTTGTGAGGGTAATTTTCCTTGAGATTCTAATCTACTCACAGAAGTGGCTAGCTGACTCATTTGATCTTCCAGCTTCTTGATGCTTGTTCTTGTCTCCTGTTGAAATTGTTGTGTGTTAATTGCAAGTGATTTAACAATTTCTTCAAGAGACATACCTGAACTTGAGGATGGCTGATGTTGCTGTAGTTGTGGAGCAGGTTGGCTATATTGAGAATTCTGAAATTGAGGCATTGCTCCGTAGCTAAAGTTGGGATGATTTCTCCACGGATCGTGATTCCTTTGTGGTGGACCTGGAAATCCTCCAACTGCATTTACGTGCTCATGAGGTTCATCTTGAAGTGTTGGGCACATGTCGGTTGGGTGTCCAGTAGCAGCACAAATTCCACAGGCTTTAACTTGTTGTACATTTCCCATTCCTATAGCCAATTGTTGAACAACAGATGTTAGATTAGCTATTTGACTTTCAAGAGAATGTGTGTTTACCTCGTTTACTATTCTATGAGGTATGTCTTGTCTGAATCCAAACTGTTGGGAGTTGGCAGCCATGGTGGAAATCAAATCTCTAGCCTCTCTAGGCGTCTTGTTCACTATCGCACCTCCACTGGCTGCGTCCATCATCTTTCTTTCCATGGGTAATAATCCTTCATAAAAATATTAAATTAAGAGTTGTTCGGAAATCCCATGTTGAGGACAGCTTGCACAAAGTTGCTTAAATCTCTCCCAGTATTCGTGAAGAGTCTCAATATCTTTCTTCTTGATTCCACATATCTCTCTTCTAATGCTAGCAGCTCTTGAAGCAGGAAAATTTTTGTCAAGGAATAGTCTCACTATTTCAGTCCACGTAGTTATAGAACTAGGAGGTAAATAGAATAGCCAATCTTTTACTCTATCAGCTAGTGAGAATGGAAAAGCTCGCATTTTGATTTGCTCTTCGATAACTCCTTGTGGCTTCAGGCTTGAACATACCACATGAAATTCTTTTAAGTGCTTGTGAGGATCTTCATTCTCAAGACCATGGAACTTGGGAAGCAAATGGATCAAACCCGATCTTAACTCAAAATCTGCTTGCAAATTTGGATAATGAATGCAGAGTGGTTGTTGATTGACAGGTGGTGCAGCCAACTGCCTTAAAGTTTGCTCTTCTTCAGCCATTATTTCTTTAATACCTGCACGAGAAAAAAAAATGAGGTAGTAAAATAAATCTAATTAAAAACCAATCCTCGGCAACGGCGCCAAAAATTGGTGGTTGTCGATACCAACAATAATAAATCCTACTCAAAATAAATTAAAACTGCAGTATAGTTGAGTAAGGTCGTTTCCCAAGAGATTGGTTAGATTTATTTTTCTGCAACATATTAGAAAGTAAAATGGGGATTTTGTGAAAATGAAAATAAAAATTAAATTAAAATGTAGGCAAAGAAATCGCTATTTAAAATATTTGGAGAAAATCAATATAATGAGAACATCTAACCAAAGGAATAATCTTAGAATGGGTTCATGAAATTAATCATTGATGCAAAAATAAATTCTTTTAATCTTTACCAAATTGGTTATGATTATTGGTACGACTTAACAACCTATCCCTCCTTACTTCTTCGATAATCAGGATACGATCTCTAATTATTTCTCTTGTCAGTTAAACAACCTTAGATACGATCTTAAGATTTAATTTACTAACAGCATTGAAAACTAGAGAGACTACCAATTCTAACCAACAAACACACATGTAGGTTCATTTAAGCTAGATTATATATCTTCTTAACAGAGAATTGAAATCCTGTCTGAAATCAATTAATGTTATTTACCACTTATATTAGAATGCCTAAACAATTACGGATTCAGGTTTCTAATTGGTGATATATTATCCTGACAATTGAACAAAGGGCCCTTTTTGCACAATCAATCAAAACAATAATTTAAACAAGAACAAAAGACATATAAATAATAAAGATATAAAAGAACAATATAAAACTAATTAGATCTCACAATTCTTGAAGAACCCAAACTTTAATTATCCTTTGGCTAGACTAAAAGTTTAGCAAGCCATAAGTTCAGAGAAAAATACTAAAAAATAAAATATATGTCTATATGATCAAGATTCAGAATGTTCTCCCTAGCCACTCTTAGTCTATAAATACTAAATATCCTAGCTCCAGAATCTGTCTCCAAAGGAAAGTTCTCTGATTGAGTTTGATTATAATTAAACTTCTTTCCTTTTTCCACCATTTGCCAAAGACAGAAATTGCATATCTTTTCCTTAATAATTAAAATCTTCCACTTGCCATCTTTAGATTGTTTCAGTCAACTTCTGCTATAAGTGATAGATCTTGACTTGAATTCCAAGATTTCTTCTGATTTTGTGACTTGATCAGAATTTGCAGCTTTTAATTCATTTTGTCCATTTTCCTTCATTCACAAAACAAAACAGAAAATATAAGTCAAATCCAAAAATTAAGCATATAAAAGAATTTAAATCATGGGAAAATATGACAATTAATATGTATAATATGTAACTTATCACCAATAGACCCGAAGAAGGGATTTAATAAGTGAAAACGGACTGGAAATTGGTCGAGGCCTATTAAGATGCAATTAGGCCCAATAAAGTAAAATGGGCCCAGTGTTTTAGATTCGATCAGTAAAAGTGAAATACTGTATATTAGAACTGACCCAAATAAATGGTTATATGCAGTTCCATGGACTTGGTATGGAGCAAATTGGACTGAGAGACCTGGTACGGGATAAGCTTGCACGTAATTCCAGGTAAGGGAATTTTACGGGTTGCTAGAGGTAACTTTACGCAATTTCGACATCATTTACATTCCCTAAAATTGTCTGAAGGGTCTAGATTTAAGATAAAAATTTTAGTGCCCCAGATGGATAAATTATCAAAATACCCTTGTGGAGGGTAAAATTTCCAAATTTAGGAAAAGTTGAGAGGACCAAGAACATGAGGTTCCTGCTTGTTCTTGAGGTGTTTTGACATGTGCATGAGTAGGCTGGCTAACTTTTAAATAAAAATGTACAGCATTGCATATTTTCAATAATGTTGATTTTCTCTGAAATTGATTTGAGAAATATAGCCGCCTACGTGATTTTATGAAAATGTGACGTGCTAGAGCCCAGCTCACATGAGTCTTGATTTGTGTGATGCATGCATTAGTGCTGGAGCGAGAGCTCGCACTAGAGTGTTACATGCATTGGTGCTGCAGTCTAACTCACACCAGATTTTTATATTATTTTCGTGACACGGTGCTGGAGTCTAACCGCACCAAATTTTTATATGATTTTCGTGACAGGGTGCTAGAGTCTAACTCGCACTAGATTTTCACTTGAATTGTTATGACAGAGTACTGGAGCTTAGCTCGCACTAATCTTATGAGATTTTATGAAACGCATGTTAGAGCTTGGCTCGAACGAGATTTTCTTTGATTTTATGAGAGTACTGGAGCATCGCTCGCACTGGTTTTATGAGAACATGCGATGAGTTGTGCTTCGAGCGTCGGGTAGACTGTGTGTCACGCCGATTAAATAGGCTCGCATGTGCGTTTTTAGACAAGGCATGAGTATGGATATGAGATATGGGTCTACGGAGTACGTTGTACCGTGCAAGTAGCATGGAGTACGCTGTACCGTGCTGGGATTGACTATGTGGCATATTCTGATGCGAGTGGCATCTTCAAATGCGAGTGATCAGGCAGGACCGACGGGATGGACTGACTTACCTCCCGAGGCGGTTCCCGATAGTGGTGAGACCCCGCACACTAGGACCCGTGTAGCAGTGGGATCACATGGACATATGGCCATCGTCCTAGTTATTTGCCCGAGATATATACATATATTGCCTAGTCTTGCATGTTGATGTTTTTGAGAAACACGTTTTGTGGATTTTTGTGTGAGTTTGGATCACCCGAGGGAGGGGTTAGATCCTGACTGAGATAAGATTTTGATGAGAATGAAACTGGGTTTTAAACTAAATTTAGATAATGCTATTTCCATGCTATTTAAACCGACGAATGATGTAAACTGGTTTTACATGACATTCATTGTATCACATGTCACTATTGCTTTGAAAAGCATTTGATTTCTTGGTTTTGTGTGAGTCAGGAACACCCGAGGGTGGGGTTGAGTTTTGACTGTGTTGTGAAATTTTAATGAGAATGAAATGTTTTAAATGGATTTGCATGTCGAGTTTTCTATGCTTTTGAAATCCATATGTGAACTTGTTTTACATGACATCATGACATCATGAATTGTAACATCAATTTTGAAATGTGTAGAGAAAGGGTGGTTTATGCACGACACCACGTTCATGTAGGTAGTATAGTTGTCTACTTGTTCGTAGGATTGCCTTATTAAGATTAATGTGCTCACCCCTTTCATTTTCCTACATAGATTTCCTCCAGTAGACTTTGAGGCGACTGAGTACTGCATTCTTTATATCCTCTGCTACCCATCAATTGAGGTATATATACTTGCACATATTGTATCTAAATAAGAATAGCAGAGTAACATGTTTGTAACTAACTGTCGGGGATGTATAGATACTGTAAACACTTGTAAATTAATGAGAAGGAATTAGTGAAAAACACATGTGTTTACCTTTCATTTAATAAGTAATTAAGTTATATGGTGATTAAATTTTGGGATTGGTATTGACGTACATCCCAATTGTTAGTGAAGTGTGGTCATGATCAGAGGACAGGTGTAAGATCCGATATTTTCGAGTGCATTTAAAAATGCAAAAGGACTTAAATGGTATTCCCGAATACGTGCAAGGGCAAAATGGTCAAAAGACCAAAATTCGGTATTAATCGGGACAAGAAAATATAATTAAAAATATGAAAATGAGAAATCTTGATCAATGATGAAGAAATAATTAAATTTCGGGTTAAATTGATCAAGATATGAATTTATTGAAATAAACCGGGATTTTCGCATCGAAAAATAATCCCGAAAATAATCGAAAAATATACCGGAAAGGTAAAATCGGACTGAGAAAATTATTTACAGATTAGATGAATAAAATATAATTTTTAAAAGATATTTGTGTATTTTAATATTATTTTATTGATTAAAATAATATTAAAAATAAATTATAAATAAATAAAATGAAATTAAAAAAAAAAGAAACGAATAGTCTGAAACGAAAACAGAAAGAGAAAGAAACAGAGAAGGCGAAACGCGAAGAGATAGAACCGAGGGTGTCGGTTCCCTCCGTCCGACGGTCACCGGCGGCCTAGGACCCCAGGCGAGGGTCGGCGAAGGTCGACCGACCTCAGGCAAACCCACCGGTGGCATCGACGCGCGGCCAGGTGGCCGAAAAACGCCAGATCGACTGAGTGAGGCCGCGAGAGAGAAAACTGGTTTCACCGGCGATGGCTGCGATTCGACCCCAGCCGAGGCCCGATTTAGGAAGCCCAGGCCATGGCGCCCCGAACGGCACCGGAATCGCACCGGGAACCGGCCGGACGGCGCCGGAATGGCAAAATGATGGGTGAACCGGACTGAACCGACGGTTTGAGCCGAACCGGACCGAGCTAAACCGGCGGTCCGAACCGGGTTGAACCGGACCGGACCGGTTCAGCCAAAAAGAGAGGGAAAAAAGGAAGAAAAAGGGAAAAAGAAAAAGAGAAAAAAATTGGGGAAAATTCCAGTGATGCAATCGAGCTTCGGGTAAGTCGGTAAGCGGTCAAATTGACCGATTTAATTTTGGGAATATTTAATTTGATAAATAATCGACTGAAAGTTTACCCGAAAATATATTTAATTGTGTAGCTCGACAATTGGCATCCACCGAGAGCTCGAGGCAGCCTCGATTTGAATACTATCATGGAATCTCGGGTAAGTAACCCTTATTTACGACAATTTTGCATCGTTATGCGTGATTGATATTTAACGCATAAATTACGGATTTAATTTTCGCATAAATGAATTAAATTCTAGAAATTGAGATAAATTGTTGTAAATACTAAATTGAGATATCCGAAAATTTAGAACGAGGCTAAATAAATTACTGATGGGCCCAATGAGCCCAATAGGCCTCGATAAATTGTGGTAAACGGGCTTAAGGCCGATTATGGCCCATTATGGTGCAATCGGGCCCAATATGGGTAAACGGGCCTAATGATTTAAATTAAGCCCAGAAAATTGTGAAATACAATTAAATTGTATTGTAATTGACTTGATGAACATGTATCCGCAGTGCCGGAGATTTGATTTGGATTCGGAGCAAATCGGACTGCGTGACGAGTCATCAGTGGAAAGGTCAGACTGTACAGATAAATGAGGTAAGGGAATTGTGTGAGTAGCTAGAGGTAGCTACGCATATTTTAATAGATTTTGTATACACTGATTATGTATGTATACGCGATTATTGTATAATGATCCTAAAAGTGGTTTAAATGAATTTTAAGGATCGAAATAGGTGAAATGTCTATTTTACCCCTATTGAGGGAAGTTCACCTAAGGATGGTGAAAGCATGACATGCATGAAATGCATGATTTAAGAAAATTATGATTTAAGGAATTTTATTGGTTTTTAAGCAAAGTAAATCGGTAGTTTGGCCAGAAATTGTATAAATTTCACAAAATAACACTACGTAGGTGTTATTAATAATTAAATGGAAATTTCTTTGGAAAACGGCCAACTATCAAGTTTGTATGAAAACAGATAGTGCCGACACGTAGTTCGCACTATATCTACGTTTGTGATTGTGCATAAATGTGCTTGAGCGCTTGCTCGCACCGACTTATGTGACATCATATGCATGAAATGTGCTAGAGCATGGTGCTCGCATTGATTTTTATTATTGTGAAATGAGAGCTGCTGGAGCCTAGCTCGCACTCTGTTTTGACATGTTTTGACTTATTTTGACTGAATATGCATAAAATGGTGCTGGAGCGAATGCTCGCACTAGTTTTACTGATTTAATATGCATGAGAGATGCTGGAGCTTAGCTCGCATCCTGTTTTGATTTAATTATGTATAAAAGCCGTGCTGGAGTGAATCTCGCACTAGATTTGATTTAATTGTGCATAAAGTCGTGCTAGAGTGTAACTCGCACGAGATTTGATTTACTTGATCATTCATTTGTGCTGGAGCGTTGCTCGCACAAAGTTTTACGTAGTTTTCATAAATCATTTGAATATCGTACTGGAGTTTTTCTCGTACGAGGTTTTCAGTGAGTTTTTATACATATCCGTACTAGAGCGTTGCTCGTACGTGGATTTTAATTGAAATTATAATCAGTTTAAGTCGTACTGGAGCGCTGCTCGTACGCAGATTTTACTGATTTCTATGAAACCGTGCTAGAGCTTCGCTCGCACGAGGTTTTCAGATATCATGAATATGCATGGAGGCGTGCTTGAGCTTCGCTCGCACAGGGATTTATATTACATGCATATAGCCGTGTTGGAGCCTCCTGTAGACTGTGTGTCACAGTGAGATGATATGCTCACACGTGCATTCTGAGACAGAGATGATATGGGTGGATAAGACCTATTACAGGCACCCCTGACTGAGCTTGGATTCACGGAGTACTTTGTACCGTGTATGTCACGCGGAGTACGCTGTACCGTGGGGATTGTTGGAGTGGAGTGGCATTAGCCACGAGGCAGCAAGCCTTGCCCTCGCAATCCTAGTGTTATGCTGTTCTGGCGGGTAGGACGACCCACCTCCCGTTTCAGGTGTGATACCCCGCACACTAGGTACCGTGTTGCCAGGGATCACTAGGATATGGCCATAGTCCTCGATGTTACTGATAATTACCTTATTGTCTCATATGATATAACTTGTGGTCTGTTAGACCAGGGTAGACCCGAAGGAGGGGTCAGGCCCCCGATTTGATGATTTGATGATTTCAGATGATTTTATGATATGTGACCCTGAAAGAAGGGGGGTTTTATAACTCAAGTTTTATAATGAAATATAACGAATTGTTTTATGAGTTTTGAGATGATTGACCCAGAGGGGTTATTTTATACTGCGTTTTAAATGAATTGATTTAAATGCAGTGGCATGATGTGTTTTTCCATGCTTTCATTTGAAATCCATGTTTTGTCTTACATGGCATGAAAGATTGCATGATCTTGATTAAATTCATGCTTAATATGATTTAATGATGTCACATAAAATGCTTTGAATGCATGAGTTACATGATTTATATATGCACAAATAGTTTTGGATAAACTATGGCATTGAATATGCATGACTTTGTGCGTGTAATTTTAAATGAAAAGAAATAGATTTAAGGGCATGGCATTATGAGCATGTAGATAGTGGAGCTATCTACTTACTTGCATAATTGCCTTACTGAGCGTGTGGTTTGCTCACCCCCTTATTTTCCCATCTTTTCAGAGCACTTGTAATAATTATTGAGCGGCTGAGGACTTGCATGCTTAATATCCGCTGCTTGCTGCTTCCCATCGAGAGACAGGTATACACATTTGTATGGTTTTGTATCTAAATATGTAATGCACAGTACTGTAAATGGATATGATGTCGGGGATGTAGAGTCATGTAAATACCATTGGGTATGTGTTTATTTAAAGTCAAAAGGATAGTAGACTCTGATATATGATTATGGGAATGAAATGTTAAATAGTGTGAGGTGACTAACACCGAATCATAGCCCAACTGTGTTGTAGGATGGTCACGACGAGAGAAAGGTAAGAATTAAATAATAAATGAAAAAGTGAAAAATTTACTCTGATTTTTAGGTAATTCGGGTCGTGACAACAGGTAAGTATGAAAGAAAAATGAAAAATTTATTCTGATTTTTGGGTCATGACAAATGGTGGTATCAGAGTAAAATTGGTCTGATGTGTATCAGTGTCAGTAATTAAAAAATTACATCCCCGTGTTACTGTGTTTGGTTGATACAATAGTGTATATCGAGATGGGTTTTAACAAAGAAATGGCTGAGAATGCAGGAATATAGGCATTATGCCTAATATTAGTCGTGGTAGAGGGGGTAGAACACGAGGCAGAGGTCGTTGAGGTAGGCCTGAGCCTGCTAGTCGTGCTGAGTCGACCTATGAGAACCAGGATGAGATTGAAATGGAGGTTGATGTTAAGCATGCCCCACAGAATTTGACAGAGAGATCGGACAGTATTGAGACACGCTTCACGAGGTTAGAGCGGAGTGTGAAGACTATTTTGGGAGCTAATTGCTCAGAGTATGCATGGGATTTGAGGGCGAGTCGGAGTATTGGTGGAAGTCCACTCGACCCATCTTAAGTGTTAGACATCCAGAGATGACATGAGAAATATTTTGGATGTATTCTGGTGATAGAATATCCCAAACACTACTTAAAGGAAATTACAGATAAAATTCTTTACCTTGACCTAGAGGAACTGGTTGATTGACGAGTATGAAACTCAGTTTATATCCCTGGACAGATATTACCCCGACACTATGGGCCGTGAGAGTCGAAAAGCCCAAAAGTTTATGGAAGGGCTCAGATTGTCAATTAGAGTCCGATTGGCCCGGTTAGATATCACTACCTATGCCGAGGCAGCGCGCAGACTACAGTTGTATGAATAAGATCATGTGTTGCATGCCTCTGAGATTGGGAAAGGTAGTAAGGGCTGAAATAGAGACAGGAAGAGAATAGAGAATGAGAGAGATGTCAAAACGGGAAAAAGGTAGTTTGGTAAGAGATTAGAGTTGATGAGTCATAGGGTAAGATGATTGGTAAGGCCTCAGTGTATCCAATTTCAGCACTTTTGAGAGGTATTATGATTAGAGGACCCCGACCTGCTCCATAGCAGTGTAAGCAGCGTAGGATGTGTGGTAGATACCATGGAAGTAGGGCTACACCTACACTTTATTGGCTAAAATAGGCGTTAAGTATGGTAAGACGAGCTATTTATTAAATGATTGCTCAGAGTTGGGTGAGACTGCCCCACAGAAGGGCAAAGAGACAGAGAAAACCCTGTTGATATCTCTGCACCGAAAAAGGGAGGCCACAACCGAAGAGAAAGTGGAAAGTAGGTTGTTGGACGAGGGCGAGTGTATGCCTTGGATCAAGACACTATTGATGCTTCATTTGCTGTGGTGTAAGGTAACATCTCGATTGTTAATATTGAAGCAATTATTTTAATTGATCCTGGTACTACACATTTAGTCATACCGCCTTCATTTGTATATAAGTTAGTAAAAGACGTGAATGCCTACACCCTTGGGCACAAGGCTGATAGTTAGCATCCCAATGAAGGAGGGTTAACTAACGGAATAATTATGAAGAGATTATAAGTTGAAAACAGGGGAAGAAGTATAAGTCAGTCAATTTTATTCAATGGAATATGAATAATTTGAAGTAATATTTGAGAATAAATTGGTCGGCTGCAAACTATGCTGTTTAGATTTCTATCCTAAGATAGTGATATGGTTACCCCTGAAAAAGTATACTGAATGAAAGAGTTTGTTATAAGTGATATACGAAAGGAGATAAAATTTGAGATGTGATAGATTCTGAATACAAGATCTATTGGAATAAGAGGTGTATGCAAGGTACGAATATCTCTGATATGTAAAGTAATTTGGATCAAGCGTTATGTAGTAGATATGAATTGCGACCAAGGATAAGGGGTGGATATATCCATAACCAGTCCATGTGGTCAAGTCTGAAGGTTAATAAAAGTATTTCAAATACCTTCCCGCCTGAAGACTTGACAGAGTCTAGAAATACATATAACCTATAAATTGAAATCAACAGTCGTAATATATACATTTAAAATCAGGGTACCTTTACTGGTACGATAAGAAAATATAGAATTCGATTAATCATGAAGGTTTAAAAAAAATTAAAATTTTATAAAAACCGTTAATATAAGAAAAATGAAATAACGCGAGTTAGTATCTTGAACGGAAGTGATTTCGAAATGATATTATACGTTTATGCGTACATAAGTTAAGGATATGGGTGATTGAAATATTTAGTGAAACTCAACTACAATGAGATATTTAAACTTTACCTGGACTGATTTGTTGTCATCCTTATTGATGATATTTTGGGTGTATTTAAAGTCCAGAAAAAATTATACGCAACAATTGGAAATTGTTTTTACAGATGGTTTGTTGAGAGTTCTCGAAATGGTACTACTATGTACACGATGAGAAATTTTGGGTATGCACTGATCATGAAAAGCCCTGAGTATCTGTTTTCACAGAAAGAGTCGGATACGAGATAACATAGTGGGTTAGAGCTTCTGAGGGATTATGATTGTGGAAATTGTACCGCCCAGGAAAGGCTAATGTAATGGTTGATGCCTTAAGCAGAAAGAGCCTCGGGATGGTATCACATATGATCTTTAGGGAGCGTGAGCTGCTTGTGAGACCCCGTATATGTAAAGTTGTGATGTGTAATGAATGTGAATGGACTTGTAATGTAAAGTATGATTGATGTAAGTCCATGGATCCAATGTACGTATGTGTAATATGATTTGTAACGTACATACAAGTTCCATTGAGTATGAATATGAAGAAATGAGTTCTTATAAGTGATGGATGTGATTGAAACTCAAAATGAGTAGTGTGGTAAAATGGAATGAAGTTATGCTTCCATTTGGTTTTATGTAGCATACCTTTGGACATACAATGAATGCACACAAGTTTCAATGTGCATAAGGAATGAATGGATGCCATTTTCAAGTTATAACGGTGGATGGATGAGAAAATGGCCATGGCAACAGATTAAGGATGTGTTGGTATGAGTTGCAGTAAGAAAACTACAGGAAATCTGGAAAACATGAAGGCCAGATCGATCTCATAGGATGAGAGATCGATTTGGAAGAGCCAGAATGCTCTTATTTAGGCAATGGAATAGAGCAGATCAATCTCCAATGGGGCCAGATCGATCTCTTAAGCATTCTGTGATGAAAAGATCGATCCTCAAGCGCCCAGATCGATCTCCTTGGCTCTCTGTTTGGGACCAGATCGATCTCATGCTTCGACAGATCGATCTCATGCTTAAAAATATCGTGAAAAGAAGGGATTTAAGGGGACCAGATCGATCTCCTCTTGGACCAGATCGATCTCCTCAAGCTATTTCTATAAAAGGAGGGCTGAAAATCTAAAAATTTTGGGAAAAACACCAATCTTCCATTTCTAACCCAAAAACCTAACTTTCCCTCTCTAAAATCAGCCATTTTCAGTGAGATTTGAAGAGAGACCATTAGAGGCAAAGTTGTTCCTATCAAAGAGAAGAACAACATAGTGGGTAGGCATTTTCCCATTGTTGGTATTGAAGGAGTTAAGGGCATTGCCATTTGGAGCAAGAAGAAAAATCATATTTGGTAAGATTCTAACACTCCAATCCAAATACATTGTCTATTTAATTGATTTTGGAGTTGTTTGGCATGAGTATTGATGGATAAATTATCTAGGGATGTGGTGGAATTGGTGTGACCTAGAAAACCTAGAATGGGTATAATGTGAGAATATATGGGTTGAATGAGTTTATGATTTATGGGCATGCTAAAGTTGTTATTGAGGTAATGTTTATGATTTTAGATGGTTAAATGAAATTACATTGTGAGTTTGGAGGAATTGTGAAAATGAGTATGTATATGCTTGATAAAATGCCATAGTGAGGGAATTCATGAAATATGATCACTATGAGCTTAATGTTGATTTAATATCGATTCGGAATAAGTTAATAGGCCTAAGATGATCCATAGACTCGAGTTATGGGTAAAGTAATGAAACGAGGCCTCATAAGCATTAATAGAAAACTATAGGTCGAATTGACTATAATGAACGCACGATGTCATATTATAGGATCGAATATAAGGCGGGATACGATTTTGTGCAGTCCCGAAGAGTTCGTTGAAGACGAATCGAACCGTACGAGTAAGCAGCTTAAGGAAGTGGAATCACGCATCACGATTCCAGGTAAGGGAATTTTGTGAGGATATAGAGGTAGCTGCTCGTACTTTAAATTTGTGGGTGAATATTGGGTGTTTTACGAAGTGCATGGTTGCTAAAGTAAATGATTGATGGTATTCATGAATGAGAATGAGTATATGTGTGATTTTTGGTTTTGGAAGTGGATTCTATGAAATGGGATAGTAAGGCTAATAATTGCATAAATCTAATGTCTTGATGCCTTTTAAAACGAAATTGCTTTGTTCTAAGCAAGCTTGTAGATGGGTCAGCTAATGTTTATTAATGTTGTGGAAAAAGGCATTTGCGAAGTGCTAAACCCGGTTGTTGGGATTGTTTGATTG
Source organism: Firmiana major (assembly GCA_033439115.1). Classification (NCBI taxonomy): domain Eukaryota; kingdom Viridiplantae; phylum Streptophyta; class Magnoliopsida; order Malvales; family Malvaceae; genus Firmiana; species Firmiana major. Next base: position 46,353,616 of record CM065902.1, read on the forward strand.
TGTATGAGCCACTTATTGTATTTGCATGACATAAATCGCGCTAGAGCCTCGCTCGCACTGGATTTTTATGTTTTCACTTGTGTGATACCTGCTTGAGTTTAGCTCACACTTTGATCTGAATTGTGATGATGTTTATAAACCGTACTGGAGCTTCTGCTCGTACGTGACTTTTGAGTGGTTTGTCTTATGAGTATAACCGTACTAGAGCTATGCTCATACGCGTCTCTTTATGAGAGGATGCATGAGTCGTGCTAGAGCTTTGCTTGCACAAGTTTGTACATTGTGATACGTATAAGGTTGTGAAAGTTGGTAAGATCCTTAAGCCCTACATCCTTAAGCCAACATCCTTAAGCCCAAAGAGGCGAGGAGGCTCTGTTAGGAGGGGAGGCTCTGTTCGGTGGGGAGGCTCTCTTACGGTGGGATCCTTAAGTCAACATCCTTAAGCCCTGGTAGGGCGGGGAGGCTCTGTTAGGTAGGGAGGCTCTCCTAGATGGGTACGGTAAGATCCTTAAGCCCTACATCCTTAAGCCAACATCCTTAAGCCCATAGAGGCGGGAGGCTCTGTTAGGCGGGGAGGCTCTGTTCGGTGGGAGGCTCTCTTACGGAAGGATCCTTAAGCCCTACATCTTTAAGCTGACATCCTTAAGCTCGAGGAGGCAGGGAGGCTCTGTTAGGCGGGGAGGCTCTGTTCGGCAGGGAGGCTCTCCTTCACGGATATGGAAAAACTCTTGGTATGGGGTAGGTAAGACCTAGGAATGGCACCCCCAATCACGATATGAGTCTGCGGAGTACGCTGTACCGTGTATATCACATGGAGTACGATACCCCGCACACCTGGATCCGTGTGGTCTGGGATGATTTATGATGTAGTGGTCCACATAGGCACTTTTGATATAGTGACCTAGTTTTTATACACATGCGTGAATTGTAAAATGAAAATGTGGTTGTGATTGTGAATTGATTTTGGGGTATTTATGTGTTGAGGAAGAGGTGATGTTGGTTTAAAAAGGAGGTTTCTTAATGAATTGCCCTTTTTATGAATTTAAATGAGATTGAGCATGAGATGATTTATACATGATGTTCTTTTACCATGTTTGATATGCCAATGTACATGATTTTGATACATAATATATATGTATACTCATATGGCATAGTTTTATTCCTCATGCTCCTACCATAAATGATTTATGCATAACACTATCAGCATGTAGATAGAGTAGTTATCTACCATGCTTGCATTATTGCCTTACTGAGCGTGTGGTTGCTCATCCCTCTCGATTTCCCCCTACAGAGCGTGCATAGTAGCCAGTGGCGTGGTATTTTGGACTCCGCTGCATCTCCATCGCCTAGAGGTATATACACATTGATTCTTTTTGTATCTAAACAATGTAAAAGCACAGTATTCTTTGAGTTGTAATTATGAGGGATGTAGATGTCAGTAAAACATGCTTTTGTATAAGTACAAGATTAAATGCAAATGTATGACATCGTTTTATTTAACTGAGAATGAATGAGATGTGGAGTTTATTATTGACTCACAGCTCAACAGTGTGTGGTGAGTTAGTTCACGACCGGGTAAGGTAACAGTAAAACGCAAAAATTTTTTAGTGATTTTCGGTTAGAGAGAATGGAATTGGGTCGTGACAGAGATTGGTATCAGAGCTGTGTTGGCTGATGTGAGTCATTAATAAAACGTAGGAAAGTACATCCCCATAGTACTGTGCTTTTGTTTAGATATAACTGTGTATACCGCGATGGATTGAGCTTGATAAATGATTTTAAATACAGGAAGTTAGGCACTATGCTAGTTACATGCAAATGTAGAGGGGCGAGAGCACGTGCTAGAGGCCGTAGAGGTAGGCCTGAGAGCTGTGCGGAGCCACAGACTGAGCAGGCTCCACAGAACCCTGCTGAGAGAGCAGAGGATACAGAGGCTCGCTTCGCTAGGTTAGAGCGGAGTATTGAGAATTTGGTGGAGATAGTCACACAGACCTTCGGTGCCGATGATAGACGAGGTCCAGCAGGCACAGCCTACTACTGAACAGGCAGCTGCAGAGGTGGAGAGACCTCAGACTGCTGAGACAGCTACAGTTACACCACCTCCAGCCCAGGATATAGCTTCTCCTATCGCTCCACAGCAGAGCGGTAGTGATTTGGGTTATGACTGCGATTTGACCAAGTTACGAGAGTTTCAAGCGTTGAAACCCCCAGTGTTTAGAGGGGTGAAGGACCCAGTGGTTACGGAGGATTGGGTGTATGAGATGGAGAAACTATATAGGTTTTTTCGATGCACTTCAGCTGAGAAGGTAGCCTTTGCCGTGTTCATGTTGAAAGGCGAGGCAGAGCACTGGTGGAGGTCCACCAAAGCTATTTTGAGAGCTAGACACTCCGAGATTTCATGGGAGATATTCTCGGAGGCCTTCAGAAGACAGTATATTCCAGCTACCGCACAGAGAAAATTACGGATGGAATTTATGAACTTGGTTCAAGGGAACCGAACTGTGGATGAGTATGAGTCCAAGTTTATGCCCTTGGGGAGATATGACCCTGACACGATGGGTAGTGAGACCCGAAAGATTCAGAAGTTCATGGATGGATTGAGATTGGCCATCCGGACTAAGTTAGCTCCCTTTGACATCTTGACTTACGAGGAGGCTGTCCATAAGGCTCAGTTATGTGAGCAAGACTTTGAGCGAAATGCCTTCGAGCTTAGGAGAGTCAATGTTAGAAAGGACAGAGACCGGAAGAGATCCGGGTTTGGAAGAGTGGCCAAGAGAGGTGGCCAAAGATTTTTTGAGAAGAGGCCTAAGATTGAGGAGGTGCAAGAGAGAGCTGCTAGACCTCCCATATACCCAGCCTTGATTGCATCGAGGGGTATGACTATTGGAGGACCACGGCCTACTACTGATCAGTGTAGGAGATGTGGGAGATTTCATGGGAATAGGCCCTGTCTGATGACCCCTATGGTGTGTTTTAGATGCGAGAGACCAGGACATATGGCTAAGTATTGTCCCGAGAAGATAGAGATTGCCCCACAAAAGGGTAAGGAGCCTGAGGGAGCTCCAGTTGAGACAGCATCCTCGAGGAGGAGGGCTACAGCTGAGGAGAAAGGGAAACAGGCTACGGGTGTGAGCAGAGGAAGAGTACATGCACTGGATCAGGACACCGCAGATATTTCGACGGATGTGAATAAAGGTACCATCCGAATCTTTGATTTAGAAGCATTGGTATTATTTGATCCTGGTGCCATGCATTCTTTCATATCACCTTCCTTTGCACATGAATTATTGAAGCATGTGAAACCAACATTGTTGGATAAAATGTTAATGATTTCCACACCCATGAATGATAGTCAATTGACTGAGCATGTATGTAGAGATTGTAAGTTAAAGATAGAGGGGAAGGAAATGATAGCCAATCTGATTTTATTGAATATGAATGATTTTGATGTAATTTTGGGAATGGATTGGTTGGCTACCAATCGTGTTGTGATGGATTGTCATGCCAAAACATTGATGTTTTCAGCATTAGACAATCTTATTGTAAATTTTGATGAAAAGAAATGATATGAAAATAGCATGTTTGTTGTAAATAAAGGAGTATGATTTTTAAATGCATATTGCTTGAGAGATAAATGATTGTTTATGATAAATGTTGAATGTAAAGTGATGGTTTATGTTACTAACGATGGAGAGGACAATGTGAAGGGTTCATTGCATATGTGGTTGATATAGATGAGGCACACCCAGAATTGAGAGACATAGCCGTAATTACGGATTACCTTGATGTCTTTTCGGATGAATTACCAGGACTACCACCTGAAAGGGAAATGGAATTTTGCATTGAGCTAGTGCCTGGTACAGAGCCGATATCGAAACCACCCTATAGAATGGCTCCGATAGAATTGAAAGAGCTGAAGAAACAGTTGCAAGAGTTGCTGGAGAAGGGTTTTATTAGATCGAGTGTCTCACCTTGGGGAGCACCGGTTCTATTTATAAGGAAGAAGGATGGAAGCCTCCGACTGTGTATAGATTACCGGTTGTTGAATAAGGCCACCATTAAGAACAAGTACCCCCTTCCAAGAATCGATGATTTGTTGGATCAGCTCCAGGGAGCCGAAGTATTTTCTAAGATAGATCTGCGGTCAGGGTATCATCAGTTGAGGATTAGGAGTGGAGATGTACCCAAGACAGCATTTCGTACCCGTTATGGCCACTACGAGTTTTGGTGATGCCATTCGGATTGACGAATGCTCCCGCAGCATTTATGGCATTGATGAATGATATATTCAAGCCATACCTGGATAAGTTTGTAATAGTATTCATTGATGACATTTTGGTGTATTCCAAGTCCAGGGAAGATCATGAGGAGCACTTGAGGATAGTTCTGCAGACCCTCCGAGAGAGAGAGTTGTATGCCAAACTCAGCAAGTGTAACTTTTGGTTGGAACAGATCTCATTTCTGGGGCATGTTGTGTCAAAGGATGGGGTATCGGTGGATCCATCCAAGATAGAGGCAGTTGTACAGTGGGAACAGCCTAAGACAGTAACTGAGATCAGGAGTTTTCTGGGATTGGCAGGATATTATCAGAGATTTGTAGAGGGTTTCTCCAGACTAGCTGCTCCGTTGACATGCCTCACGCGTAAGGATGTTAAGTTTACATGGGATGAGGCATGTGAGAGGAGTTTTGAGGAGCTTAAGCGTCGATTGACGACTGCTCTAGTTCTCACCATTCCTACCAGCTCAGGAGGATTCTCGGTGTATACGGATGCATCACACCAGGGACTGGGCTGTGTGCTTATGCAGGATGGGAAGGTAGTTGCCTATGGGTCTAGACAGTTGAAAGATCATAAGATGAACTACCCGACCCATGACCCGACCCATGATTTGGAGTTGGCGGCTGTAGTATTTGCTTTGAAAATATGGCGCCACTATCTCTATGGTGAGAAATTTCAGGTGTTCACAGATCATAAGAGCCTTAAGTACCTGTTCTCGCAGAAAGAGCTGAATATGAGACAGAGGAGATGGCTCGAACTCCTGAAGGACTATGATTGTGAAATCATGTACCACCCGGGTAAGGCAAATGTAGTTGCCGATGCTTTAAGTAGAAAGAACCTTGGGTTGGTGTTTTATATGATGGTACGGGAACATGAATTGTTAGAACACTTTGTGAACCTCAGTTTGGATGTAACCCCACCTGGATCTGAGAGACTTGAGATCATGGCTAGTTTAAGACTGGAGCCAAAATTGATTGGCCATATTCGGCAAGCCCAGCAGAGCGATCGACGGTGCATCGATTGGCTGAGGCAGATACAGACAGGTGTGGGTATTGATTTTAAGCAGAGTGCTGATGGCTTATTGAGGTTCAGAGGCAGAGTATGCGTTCCCAGGGATCCTGAGATCAGGAGAACGATTTTATCAGAGGCTCACTCGTCGAAGTATACAATACATCCGGGAAGTACCAAGATGTATCAAAACCTTCGAAAGGTTTATTGGTGGTCTGGAATGAAGAGTGACATTGCTGAATATGTTGCTAAGTTTCATCGTTTGTCAGCAAGTGAAGGTAGAGCATCAGAAGCCTACAGGATTATTACAGCCTCTACCGATACCGACATGAAAGTGGGAGCATGTCACCATGGATTTTGTGATGGGGTTGCTGAGGACCCGTAGAGGCCATTATGCCATATGGGTTATTATGGACCAATTGACTAAGTCCGCCCATTTCTTGGCTATGAGAGCTACCGATACACAAAGTCAGTTGGCGAACCTGTATATTCGAGAGATAGTACGGCTACATGGTGTACCAGTGAGCGTTGTTTCTGATAGGGATGCCCGCTTCACTTCCCATTTCTGGGAACATTTTCAGAAAGCGCTAGGGACCCGACTGAGTTTTAGCACCACTTTTCATCCTCAGACAGATGGGCAGTCAGAGAGGACTATACAGACCCTCGAGGATATGTTGAGAGCGTGGGTGCTGGATTTTAGAGGCTCCTGGGATGACCACTTGCAGTTAGCCGAGTTCACTTATAATAATAGCTATCATGCTAGTATCGGGATGGCACCCTATGAGGCATTGTACGGGCGTAGATGTCGTTCCCCCATTGGATGGGAAGAGGTTGGTGACAGACAGATTTTTGCTCCTAACTTAGTGCAGCAGGCATCTGAAGACGTCCAGTTGATATGTAAGAGATTACAGACAGCTCAGAGCCGGCAAAAGAGTTATGCTGACAAGAGACGAAGACCACTGGAGTTTGATGAGGGTGAGTCGGTGTTTCTGAGGGTATCACCATCGAAGGGTATTATGAGATTCGGTAAGAAGGGCAAACTGAGCCCTAGATATATCGGACCCTTCGAGATTTTAGAGAGAGTGGGAGATAAGGCGTATAGGTTGGCATTGCCACCGGACTTGGCAAATGTCCACAACGTCTTCCATGTCTCGATGCTTCGGAAGTATCACCCGGACCTGGCACACGTGATAAGATATGAGCCGTTAAAGCTCAATGAGAGTATGACGTATGTTGAGAAGCCGGTTTGGATATTGGATAGAAAAGAGAAAGTGTTGCGGAATAAGACAATTCCCTTGGTGAAAGACCTTTGGCAACATCACACGGTGGAAGAGGCCACATGGGAATTGGAGAACTTGATATGGGAGAAGTACCCCCAACTTTTGAAAGAGTGACTTGGTTCTAATTTGGAGGACCAAATTCCTTGAAGGAGGGGAGAATGTGAGACCCCGTATATGTAAAGTTGTGATGTGTAATGAATGTGAATGGACTTGTAATGTAAAGTATGATTGATGTAAGTCCATGGATCCAATGTACGTATGTGTAATATGATTTGTAACGTACATACAAGTTCTAATGAGTATGAATATGAAGAAATGAGTTCTTATAAGTGATGGATGTGATTGAAACTCAAAATGAGTAGTGTGGTAAAATGGAATGAAGTTATGCTTCCATTTGGTTTTATATAGCATACCTTTGGACATACAATGAATGCACACAAGTTTCAATGTGCATAAGGTATGAATGGATGCCATTTTCAAGTTATAAAGGTGGATGGATGAGAAAATGGCCATGGCAACAGATTAAGGATGTGTTGGTATGAGTTGCAGCAAGAAAACTACAGGAAATCTGGAAAACATGAAGGCCAGATCGATCTCATAAGATGAGAGATCGATCTGGAAGAGCCAGAATGCTCTTATTTGGGCAATGGAATAGAGCAGATCGATCTCCAATGGGGCCAGATCGATCTCCTAAGCATTCTGTGATGAAAAGATCGATCCTCAAGCGCCTAGATCAATCTCCTTAGCTCTCTGTTTGGGACCAGATCGATCTCATGCTTCGACAGATCGATCTCATGCTTCAACAGATCGATCTCATGCTTCGACAGATCGATCTCATGCTTAAAAATGTCGTGAAAAGAAGGGATTTAAGGGGACCAGATCGATCTCCTCTTGGACCAGATCGATCTCCTCAAGCTATTTCTATTAAAAAGAGGGCTGAAAATCTGAAAATTTCGGGAAAAACACTAATCTTCCATTTCTAACCCAAAAACCTAACTTTCCCTCTCTAAAATCAGCCATTTTCAGTGAGATTTGAAGAGAGACCATTAGAGGTAAAGTTGTTCCTATCAAAGAGAAGAACAACATAGTGGGTAGGCATTTTCTCATTGTTCGTATTGAAGGAGTTAATGGCATTGCCATTTGGAGCAAGAAGAAAAATCATATTTGGTAAGATTCTAACACTCCAATCCAAATACATTGTCTATTTAATTGATTTTGGAGTTGTTTGGCATGAGTATTGATGGATAAATTATCTAGGGATGTGGTGGAATTGGTGTGACCTAGAAAACCTAGAATGGGTATAATGTAAGAATATATGGGTTGAATGAGTTTATGATTTATGGGCATGCTAAAGTTGTTATTGAGGTAATGTTTATGATTTTAGATGGTTAAATGAAATTACATTGTGAGTTTGGAGGAATTGTGAAAATGAGTATGTATATGCTTGATAAAATGCCATAGTGAGGGAATTCATGAAATATGAACACTATGAGCTTAATGTCGATTTAATATCGATTCGGAATAAGTTAATAGGCCTAAGATGATCCATAGACTCGAGTTATGGGTAAAGTAATGAAACGAGGCCTGATAAGCGTTAATAGAAAACTATAGGTCGAATTGACTGTAATGAATGCACGATGTCATATTATATGGATCGAATATAAGGCGGGATACGATTTTGTGCAGTCCCGAAGAGTTCGTTGAAGACGAATCGAACCGTACGAGTAAGCAGCTTAAGGAAGTGGAATCACGCATCGCGATTCCAGGTAAGGGAATTTTGTGAGTATATAGAGGTAGCTGTTCGTACTTTAAATTTGTGGGTGAATATTGGGTGTTTTACAAAGTGCATGGTTGCTAAAGTAAATGATTGATGGTATTCATGAATGAGAATGAGTATATGTGTGATTTTTGGTTTTGGAAGTGGATTCTATGAAATGGGATAGTAAGGCTAATAATTGCATAAATCTAATGTCTTGATGCCTTTCAAAACGAAATTACTTTGTTCTAAGCAAGCTTGTAGATGGGTCGGCTAATGTTTATTAATGTTGTGGAAAAAGGCATTTGTGAAGTGCTAAACCCGATTGTCGGGATTGTTTGATTGTGTATGAGCCACCTATCGTATTTGCATGACATAAATCGCGCTAGAGCCTCGCTCGCGCTGGATTTTTATGTTTTCACTTGTGTGATACGTGCTTGAGTTTAGCTCGCACTTTGATCTGAATTGTGATGATGTTTATAAACCGTACTGGAGCTTCTGCTCGTACGTGGCTTTTGAGTGGTTTGTCTTATGAGTATAACCATACTAGAGCTATGCTCGTACGCGTCTCTTTATGAGAGGATGCATGAGTCATGCTAGAGCTTTGCTCGCACAAGTTTGCACATTGTGATACGTATAAGGTTGTGAAAGTTAGTAAGATCCTTAAGCCCTACATCCTTAAGCCAACATCCTTAAGCCTAAAGAGGCGGAGAGGCTCTGTTAGGCGGGGAGGCTCTGTTCGGTGGGGAGGCTCTCTTACGGTGGGATCCTTAAGCCAACATACTTAAGCCCTGGAGGGGCAGGGAGGCTCTGTTAGGCAAGGAGGCTCTCCTACATGGGTACGATAAGATCCTTAAGCCCTACATCCTTAAGCCAACATCCTTAAGCCCAAAGAGGCGGGGAGGCTCTGTTAGGCGGGGAAGCTCTGTTCGTTGGGGAGGCTCTCTTACGGAAGGATCCTTAAGCCCTGCATCCTTAAGCTAACATCCTTAAGCCCGAGGAGGCAGGGAGGCTCTGTTCGGCAGGGAGGCTCTCCTTTACGAATATGAAAAACTCTTAGTATGGGGTAGGTAAGACCTAAGAATGGCACCACCAATCACGATATGAGTTTACTGAGTACGTTGTACCGTGTATATCACATGGAGTACGATGTACCGCATGATGGTTATGTGATGAGAAAGTCTGGCGAGGGATAATCCATCTTCGTGCCAGCATGATACCCCGCACACCTGGATGCGTGTGGTCTGGGATGATTTATGATGTAGTGGTCCACATAGGCACTTTTGATATAGTGACCTAGTTTTTATACACATGCGTGAATTGTGAAATGAAAATGTGGTTGTGATTGTGAATTGATTTGGGGGTATTTATGTGTTGAGGAAGAGGTTTATGATGTTGGTTTAAAAAGGAGGTTTCTTAATGAATTGCCATTTTTATGAATTTAAATGAGATTGAGCATGAGATGATTTATACATGATATGCCAATGTACATGATTTTGACACATGATATATATGTATACTCATATGGCATAGTTTTATTCCTCATGCTCCTACCATAAATGATTTATGCATAACACTATCAGCATGTAGATAGAGTAGTTATCTACCATGCTTGCATTATTGCCTTACTGAGCGTGTGGTTGCTCATCCCTCTCTATTTCCCCCTACAGAGCGTGCATAGTAGCCCAGTGAGGACTGAGGCATTGTATTTTGGACTCCGATGCATCTCCATCGCTTAGAGGTATATACACAGTGATTCTTTTTGTATCTAAACAATGTAAAAGCACAGTATTCTTTGAGTTGTAATTATGGGGGATGTAGATGTCAGTAAAACATGCTTTTGTATAAGTACAAGATTAAATACAAATGTATGACATCGTTTTATTTAACTGAGAATGAATGAGATATGGAGTTTATTATTGACTCACAGCCCAACAGTGTGTGGTGAGTTAGTTCACGACCGGGTAAGGTAACAGTAAAATGTAAAAAAATTTTAGTGATTTTCGGTTAGAGAGAATGGAATTGGGTCGTGACACTGCTAGAGCAGTTGGGAGCCTCAGTAGTGATGTGATCCCTTCTGATGATGAAAGTGAATTGTGTGACAGCTAGCTTGAGATTAGCACTGGATTTGAGTGACCGAATTTGACAGGCTTAGTGTGATGATTGGCATGGTGTCGATAGTGTGGGTCAGATTCAGAGGGGTACAATGATAAAGTTCATAGTGAATGATGATGACTTACTGAGGTTCAGAGACAGTATAAATGCTCCCCATGACCATAGTTGATGAGATAATGTTATTGTCAGAAGCTCACTCTTCGGGATATGCAGTGCATCCGAGAAGTAATATATACATCGAAATCTTAGAAAAGGGCATTGGTGGTCAGATATGAAAAGAGACATTGTAGAGTTGTAGTAAAGCATCTCGTATGTTAGCAGAGTAAAGTAGAGTACTAGAAGTCTGCAGGGTTATTGCAGCCTCTACCTATATCGACACGAAAATGAGAAAAAATTACCATGAATTTCGTGATGGGTTACAGAGGACTCTGATGAATCACGAGGCTATCTGGGTGATAGTCGATAGATTGACTAAGTCTACCCACCTTTTGGTTATGAAATCCCTAGATACTCTGAGTGTGTAGGCGGATTTATGTATAAGGAAGATTGTGGAACACTATTTATTTTCTAGTGAGCATTGTATCAGATAAAGATTCCCGCTTCACTTCCCACTTTGGGGAATATTTTTCAGGAAGCTATGGGAACTTGACTAAGTATTTGCATAGCTTTCTGTCCTCAGACAGATGGTCAGTCAGAGGGGACTATACAGGTACTGGAGGATATGATAAGATCATGTGCCATTGATTTTATAAGCTCTTGGGATGATCAGTTGTTACTAATCAAATTCGCCAATAATGACAGTTGTCACTTGAGTATCGGGATAACATTATGTGAGGCATTGTATGGCCATAGGGGTTGTTCCCCGACTTGGATAGAAGAAGTGGGTGACAGATAGAGAATTGCTGCTGATTCGGTATAATAAACCTTTAAGGATGTTCAGTTGATTTGTGAGAGATTAAGAACACCTCAGAGCAGACAAAAAAGCTATGCTGACAAGAGACAGAAAACCATTGGAATTCACTGAGGGTGAATCAGTATTGTTGGAAGTTACATGCCCTTAGAACATAACGAGATTCGGAAAGAAAGCAAATTGAGTTTTGTTAGATTGAATCCTTTGAGAGATTGGACAAAGTGGGAGATAAGGCCTGTAGGTTGGCGTTACCACCTGAATTAGCAGGCATCTATGATGTGTCCCATCTTTTGATGCTTTGGAAATACTATCCGGACCTAGCATATGTGATCGGATATGAGCTCCAACAACTCAGCTCAATGAAAGTATAAAGTATGTTGAAAAATTGTTTCGAGTATTAGACGGAAAGAAAAAGTGTTGAGGTTTAAGACGATCTCCCTAGATAAAGTCCTTTGGTAATAGTACACTCCAAAAAAGTCACATGAGAATTAAAGAGTATGATGCGATAGACGTACCCGGAGTTGTTCATGGACCCAATTAACTTGGAACTAATTTTGAGAACCAAATTTCTTAAGTGGGGGAGATTATGTAAGACCCGAAATTATATCGTAATTTCTTATAAAGGATTGAAAATGGTCACAAATTTAAATGAATAGGATTCGGACTGGAGATGAGGATTTAAAACACGAAATGAGTGAGTGTTCGTGAAGGGAAGTTGGACTGAATTGGTCCGAACGTGTAGAAAGGTAAAACGGTCAAAAGATCGAAACCCGGTATAAATTCGATAAGAAAATTTTAATTAAAACAATGATTTAGGATATCTTGATCAATAACGAGGAAATTATCAAATTTTGAGTCCATTTGATCAAGATCCGAAATTATAAAGATTTATAAAAAATTCACTCGGGACAATATACCGAAAAACACGGAGAAAATATACCGAAAAACGGGTTAAAATACAATAAATTAAATAAATAAATAAAATTAAATATAATATAACTTTTTAAGGATATTTTGGTATTTTTAGAATATTTTAATGATTCAAATAATATTAAAATAAATTATAAATATAAAATAAAAATAAAAAAATCAGAAATTGGAATCGGGGAGAGAGAAAAAACAAAAGAAACTGAAAAAAAACGAAAACGGAGACCCGTGACCCACGACCACCGGCAATCGACGGACCCAAACGAAGACCGGAGGAGGAAGAGGAGAGGCCGGCGAACACGTTGGCACCAGTTGTAAGACCCGAATTTAATTAAAATACGAAAATTAAATAAGAAAAGATGGGGGATGTATGAAGGAAGGTCAGGTAAAAATTGATTTTCGAAACAAGAGCAGGGGTAAAATGGTAAAAATACCAAAACTCGGTATTAAGGCGATAAGAAAATTTTAATTAAAAATAAGGATGTAAGATATCTTGATCGATAATGAGGAAATTATACAATTTGGGTCAATTGATCAAGATTCAAAAATTTTAAAAATACCGAAAAAATTACCGGAACGATATCTCGAAAAGCGCGAAGGAATAATATCAAAAATTTGGAGAAAAATATATTTAATAAATTAAATTTAAATTAAATAAATTAAATTAGAATAAAAATAATATAAGTGTAGATATTTTGGATTTTATGGAGTATTTTAATAAATAGTGTAAATAAATTGTAATAATAATAATAATAATAATAATAATAATAATAAAACAAACAAAAAGAATCTGAAAAAAAAAACAGAAATCGCGAAAGAACGCGAAACTGAAGAAACGGAAAACGGAAGCAGAGGCCAAGCCCCTGCCGGCGAAACGATGGCCGAGGGGATCGAGGGGGAAGCCCTACGAGGGCCGACCCACCACCGGCCTAACAGAGACGCGAACGGAGGCGAACGGTGGAGCAAAACGGAGAAATCGAAATCGAGAGGGGGAGAGAGAATCGCAGGCGATCGGCGCGATTCAGGCCTGATCGACCCTAGCCGAAGTTTCCCCAGGCCCAGACGATGCGATCGGTGGTGGCCACGACTGCCGAAACCGGCGGACGACGCCAAAAACGGCGGAAGAAGAAAATGGGTCCGACGGCCGGAGGAGAACAGGTCGGACCGGCCATTTTTCGGCGAGCTCGAGGCGAACCAAGCCCAGATTCGTGATGCGCACGACCCAGCGGAGCGACTGGTGGCGAGAACCGGCAGAGAACCGATCGGCAAGGCGGTGAACCGACGGTGAACCGGTCGAACCGGAGTGAACCGACGGTCTGAACCGGTCCGAATCGGACTGAACCGGTTCAGCCAAAAAAGAGAGGAAAAAAGGAAGAAAAAGGGAAAAAGAAAAAGGAAAAAATTGGAAAAAATTTCAGTGATGCAATTGAGCTTCGGGTAAGTCGATAAGCGGTCAAATTGATCGATTTAAATTTTGGAATATTTTATTTAATTAATTTTCGACTGGAAACTTACCCGAAAAATTGTGAAATTATGTAGCTCGACAATTGGCATCCAACGAGAGCTTGAGATAGCCTTGATTTACGTATTAGCATGGAATCTCGGGTAAGTGACCCTTATTTACGACAATTTACATCGTTATACGTGTTTCGGATTTAAATTTCGCATAAATTGAATTATATTATGAAAAATTTAGATAAATTGTCGTAAATATTAAATTTAGCTATTCGAGAGTTAGAACGAGGCCCAATAAATTATTGGTGGGCCCAATGAGCCCAATAGGCCTCGATAATGTGAAAATTAAGTGGAAAACGGGCTTAAGGCCGATTAAGGCCTATTAAGGTGCAATCGGGCCCAATAGGGGTAAACGGGCCCAATGATTTAAATTAAGCCCAGAAAATATTAAATACAATTAAATTGTATAATATCTGACCTGAGGAATATTAATACGCAGTTCCGGGCATTTGATTGGGAGCATAACGGACTGCGCGACGTGACAACAGTGGAAAAGAAAAGGTCAGACTCGACAGGAAAATAAGGTAAGGGAATTCTACGGACTGCTAGAGGTAAACTTTACTCAATTTTAAATTCATATGCAGTCCTTAAAAAATGTTCTGGAGGGTCTAGAGGTCGAAGAATAATTTTAATGCCCCGTATGGGCAAAATTACCGAAATACCCTTGTTAAGGGTAAATGTTTCCAACTTTAGGAAAAATTGGGAGGAGCAAGGACAAGAGGTTCCTGCTCATTCTGGAGGTATTTTAACACATGCATGAGTAGGCTGGCTCACTTGTAAAGAAAAATGCATAGCATTGCATAACTTAAACGATGTAATTTCTGTGAAAACTATTTGGAGATAACCGAGCCGCCTACGTATTTTTATTTACATGTGACGTGCTAGAGCTCAGCTCGCACGATGTTTGATTTGTGTGATGCATGCATTAGTGCTGGAGCGAGAGCTCGCACTAGAGTTTTACATGCATGGGTGCTAGAGTCTAACTCGCACTAGATTTTACATGATTTTCGTGACAGGGTGCTAGAGACTAACTCGCACCATATTTTTACATGATTTTCGAGACAGGGTGCTGGAGTTTAACTCGCACTAGATTTTATAAGATTTTCATGTGATTCATATATGGAGTGCTAGAGCCTAGCTCGCACTAGTTTTATTGGATTTGTGGAGTAGCGCTGTCTGCCCTTGGAGTCAGCTAAAAGACCCAACAGGCTCAAAAGACCTCTTAAGTAGGGTGAGAGTGAGGGATGAGGTTGGCGGCCTTGTGGGGATGTAAAGCGGGCTCTGCCAGTTTTACTTGATTGATGAGAGTGCTGAGCATCGCTCGCACTGATTTTATGAGAACATGCGATGAGCCGTGCTTGGAGCATCGGGTAGACTGTGTGTCACCGATTAAATAGGCCCGCACGTGCGTTTTGAGACATGGCATGAGTATAGAGATATTATATGGGTTCACGGAGTACGATGTACAGTGCAAGTAGCATGGAGTACGATGTACCGTGTGGTATCTTCGGACACGGCATCTCCGGATGCAGCATCTTCGGATGCCTGGGATCGGATAAGACTGACGGGATGGATTGACCCACCTCCTGGGCGGTTCCCGATCATGGTGAGAACCCGCACACTAGGATCCGTGTAGCTGAAGAACTCCCGATGACACATATGGCCATAGTCCTGGTTATTTGCCTATATACAGACGTTGCCTAGTCTCGCATGTTGATGATCTTGACGATGTTTGAAACTGGATTTTAAACTAAATTTGCATGATGGTATTCCCATGCTTTTCAAACCCATGTGTGAATGTAAACCGATTTTCATGGTTTTGTGTGAGTCAGGATCACCCGAAGGAGGGGTCGAGTCTTGACTTTATTGTGAAATTTTTAAATGAGAAAGATATGATTTTGAATATAATTGCATGTTGAATTTTTCGTGCAAATGTGTTTTACATAACATCATAACTCATAACATTTGTTTTAAAATGTGTGGAGAAAGGGTGGTTTATGCATGGCACTACGTTCATGTAGGTAGTATGGTTACCTACTTGTTCGTAGGGTTGCCTTACTGAGCTTGATGTGCTCACCCCTTTCATTTTCTCCCACAGATAATCTCCAGTTGAAGTTGAGGCGACTCAGTAATGCATTCCGGATATCCGCTGCTGCCCATCAACATAAGGTATATACACTTGTACATATTGTATCTACATAAGCATAGCACAGTAACATGTTTGTAAGTAACTTTAGGGGATGTATAAATAATGTAAACAATTATAAATGACTGGAGAAGAGTTAAGTTATATGGTAAATGTATGGTGGGACTGGCATTGACGCACAGCCCAATTATTAGTGGAGTGTGGTCACGATTCGAGGACAGGTAAGAATTTAAGTAAATAAACAAAACGCAAAAAATTAACTCTGATTTTTGGGTAGTTTGGGTCGTGACACCGGTGACGCGCGTTGACGACGGCTGTGTCCGACGAACAGAGGAAGAGAAAACCATGAGGAAAATGAGGTCAATTCTGGCGGTCCACGACAGCTGGGCGTGAACGGAGGGCACCAGCGTGATCGGGAGGAGGAGGTGGTCCTTTTGAGACCGGTAGTGGCCGGCGTAATGGCCACTAACGTCGATGACTGCAATGAAAGAGAAAGGGTACCAACGCCGAGGGAGAAGAGGTCGGACCGGCCACTTTTCGACCAGCCAAGGCGAAACAGAGGGCAGATCTGAGCTTCGCGAGGTCCTGCAGAGCTGCTAGCGATGGAAGCTGACGAAGAACTGGTCGACGAAGCCCTGAACCGATCGAACCGAACTGAATCTGTTGAATCAGATTGGTCTGAACCGAGTTGAACCGGACCGAACCAGTTCAGCCAAGAAAGAGAGGAAAAAGGAAGAAAAAGAGAAAAAGGAAAAAGGGTAAGAATTTTTGGGGATACACCGAACTTCAGGTAAGTTGGTAAGAGGTTAAAAGTGACCGATTTGATTTCTGAAAAATTTATTTAAATTATATTTGATCGAAAATTAACCCGGAATTAAATATAAATTGTGCAGTTCAATGGTAAATCGTATACGTGAGCCCGATCGAACTTCGATTTACGCACCATCGCATAATCTTGGGTAAGTAAAACTCATTTACGACAATTTATGTAATTATTCGCCTATTAAAAATTTATTTTACGAATTTCGAATTTAATTCCGCATTTAGTGAATTATATTGAGATTTTTGAATTAATTGTCGTAAATGATATACGGGCTATCCAAAGAGTTTGGAACGAAGCCCAATGGGTATTGAGAGCCCAATAGACCCGAAGAAGGGATTTAATAAGTGGAAACGGGCTGAAAATGGGTTAAAGCCCATTAAGATGCAATCAAGCCCAATAAAGTAAAACGGGTCAGTATTTTAGATTCGATCAGTAAAAGTGAAATACTGATCAGTATATTAGAATTGACCTAAATAAGTGGTTATATGCAGCTCCGTGGACTTGGTATGGAGCAAATTGGACTAAAAGACCTGGTATGAGATAAGCTTGCACGTAATTCCAGGTAAGAGAATTTTACGGGCTGATAGAGGTAACTTTACGCAATTTTGACATCATTTACATTCCCTAAAATTATCTAAAGGGTCTAGATTTAAAATAAAAATTTTAGTACCCCGGATGGACAAATTACCAAAATACCCTTGTGAAGGGTAAAATTTCCAAATTTAGGAAAAGTTGGGAAGAGCAAGAACAAGAGGTTCCTGCTTGTTCTTGAGGTGTTTTGACACGAGCATGAGTAGGCTGGCTAACTTTTAAATAAAAATACATAGCTTTGTATATTTTCAACAATGTTGATTTTCACTGAAATTGATTTGAGAAATATAGTCGCCTACGTGATTTTCTGAAAATGTGACGTGCTAGAGCTTAGCTCGCATGACTCTTAATTTGTGTGATGCATGCATTAGTGCTGAAGCGAGAGCTCGCACTAGAGTTTTACATGCATTGGTGCTGGAGTCTAACTCGCACCGAATTTTTATATGATTTTCGTGACACAGTGCTGGAGTCTAACTCTCACCAGATTTTTACATGATTTTCGTGACAGGGTGCTAGAGTCTAACTCTCACCAGATTTTCACTTGAATTGTTATGACAGAGTGCTGGAGTCTAGCTCGCACTAGTTTTACCTGATTTTGACAGAGTGCTGGAACTTAGCTCGCACTAATCTTATGAGATTTTATGAAACGCGTGCTGGAGATTGGCTCGCACGAGATTTTCCTTAATTTTATGAGAGTGTTGGAGCATCGCTCGCATTGGTCTTATGAGAACATGCGATAAGCCGTGCTTGGAGTGTCAGGTAGACTGTGTGTCATGCTGATTAAATAGGCTCGCACGTGCGTTCTGAGACAAGGCATGAGTATGGATATGAGATATGGGTCCACGGAGTACATTGTACCATGCAAGTAGCATGGAGTACGCTGTACCGTGCTGGGATTGACTATGTGGCATCTTCGGATGCGAGTGGCATCTTCGGATACGTGACATCTTCGGAGGCGAGTGGCATCTTCGGATGCGAGTGATTGGGCAGGACCGACGGGATGGACTGACCCACCTCTCGGGGCAGTTCCTGATAGTGGTGAGACCCCGAACACTAGGATCCATGTAGCAGTGGGATCACAAGGACTTATTTGCCAGAGATACATACATATATTACCTAGTCTCGCATGTTGATGTTTTTGAGAAACATGTTTTGTGGATTTTTGTGTGAGTCTGGATCACCCGAGGGAGGGGTTAGATCCTGACTGAGATAAGATTTTGAAGAGAATGAAACTGAGTTTTAAACTGAATTTGCATGATGTTATTTCCATGCTATTTAAACCCACGAATGATGTAAACTGGTTTTACATGACATTCATTGTATCGCATGTCACTATTGCTTTGAAAAGCATTTGATTTCATGGTTTTGTGTGAGTCAAGAACACCCGAGGGAGGGGTTAAGTCCTGACTGTGTTGTGAATTTTTAACGAGAATGAAATGTTTTAAATGGATTTACATGTTGAGTTTTCCATGCTTTTGAAATCCATATGTGAACTTGTTTTACATGACATCATGACATCATGAATTGTAACATCGATTTTGAAATGTGTGGAGAAAGGGTGGTTTATGCACGGCACCACGTTTATGTAGGTAGTATAGTTGCCTACTTGTTCGTAGGATTGCCTTACTGAGCTTGATGTGCTCATCCCTTTCATTTTCCTACATAGATTTCCTCCAGTAGACTTTGAGGCGACTGAGTACTGCATTCCTGATATCCGCTGCTGCCCATCAATTGAGGTATATACACTTGTACATATTGTATCTAAATAAAAATAGCACAGTAACATGTTTGTAAGTAACTGTTGGGGATTTATAGACACTGTAAACACTTGTAAATGAATGGGAAAGAATTAGTGAAAAACACATGTGTTTACATTTCATTTAATAAGAAATTAAGTTATATGGTGATTGAATGGTGGGATTGGCATTGACACGCAATCCAATTGTTAGTGGAGTGTGGTCATGATCAGATGACAGGTAAGTATGAAAGAAAAATGAAAAATTTACTCTGATTTTTGGGTCGTGACAGGATTTAAGAGAGAGTAAAGTCCAATAAGCTGAAATAAGGTCAAATGAGTGAAAAAGGGGTTAATTGCATTGATTTAGATTCATGCAAGTGAAAACTAAATATATTAAGGTATACTGATGTGAATGATTATTAACAGCTTCGAAAGTTATATTGAAAGTTGATCGTACTGCAAGGTTTAGCAACACCGAGGAAGTGAGGTCACGTGACGTGATCCGAGGTAAGGGAATTTCATGAGTAGCTAGAGGTAGCTACATGTATTTCAAATAGAATTTTGATTATTATATTCTATATGAAATTCTGTGTATAGAAAAGTTTCGGTAGGAATCGATAATGTTCGAATTGTGGTTTTATCCAAATTAAGGGTAAAAAGCTTAGGAAGAATGTTTTGTGACTAGTTTTGATAGTTGCATTGATATGGCTAATGTTTTCATGTATATTCGAAAACAACACATTTGAGTGCCTATTTGATTTAATTGAGTGAAATTCAATTAAAATAAGTCATCTATTGGGTTTGTGTGAAAACCATTGGTGCTAAAGTAATACTCGCACTGGATTTTATGAGATATGGATCACATAGTACTTGAGTATTTCTCGTACTTGCTTTTAATGCGATTTATGCATGATAGAGTGCTGGAGCATTGCCCATACTCAGTTTTATTGATTGATGCATGATAAAGTATTGGAGCATTGCTCATACTTAGTTTTTACATGACATAGTGCTGGAAGCATTCCTCACATTAGATTTATATATGACTTATGCATGAGGTCGTGTTAGGAGTTTGCTTGCACGTACCAAATTTTGAAAAGGAAAGCATGAAACAATCGTGTTGGGAGCCTGTGCTGCCTGTGTGTTGCACCGATTGTATGCTCACATGTGCAAATTTTGAGATATGGATGAGGGTTATTGAAAATATTATCCATTGTATGAGGGCTAAGACTTATGGCAAGCACCCCAACTATGAGGTATATCCATGGTATGAGGGCTAAGACTTATGGCAAGCACCCCGACTATGAGGATTGGGTCCATGGAGTACTTTGTACCGTGTATGTCACATGGAGTACGATGTACCGTGAGTGCACGATGTTATTAAGTTGTGAGCTAACGGTAGAAGATTTGACCTACCTCCCATTACAGTAAATGTGAGACCCTGCACATCGAGTACTGTCACGCCCCGAAAGTTTGCGGAAAATAGGGCAAATTTAAAACTTTTTACTCGTTAATTCACAATTAAAGGTGCATTCCTGTGCAGTGTCATACATCATCCTAATTATCATGCCTCAGGATCTCATCACGACAAAGTGTATATTGAATCATATACATTACTCAATGCCAAGTTAATTAATCCTAATACATCCCATATAATGATATACATCAAGTGTCTGTAATCACATTAATAGTCTGGGTACATGAAAAGATAAAATATACCTCAATACAATATATAGACCTGGAGCTCAAGTCCTCCACTAGCCACTACTCCGTACGCCGCAAGGAGATCCTTTTTCACTTGAAGAACTCTGGGGGGAAAAGGAAAACAGGGTGAGCTTCTAAATCGCTCAGTAAGGGGGGTAAAGGAACTCAGTTATATAAACCATTTCACACATCACAAATATGTATTTGTTTATAAAGCTCATTTGAAATCGTAGCATGAAAGTTCTCAAAACATCATCTCATAACTCGTTAAATCATGTGAAAACATGAAGATAAAAGGCTCAACATCGAGCACTCACAAGCATGTGTAAATATATGCAATAATGGCTGTTCTCAAATACGTGACAAAAATCACCTCAGTATATCACACGTGACAAGGTATCAAAACACAACTCATGTGTAAAACGAGACTAGGCAATAAAACTCAATTAAAACTCGTCATGGCACATCGAATATATATATAAGCTCCTCTGGGTGCGCATCCCAGGCATCCTCGTATAGAGGGAACGTCGACAATATGGTCGTATGCAAAGTATATTGGACTTATATGTTACCAGAATAAGGCCCGGCCTTACTTGCTACCAGAGCAATGCCTCGCCTAATGCACACTGACACGTGGTCCCTGGGTCGGTTCCCAGGCGGCCCACTCTCTCAGTCTTACATGCTACCAGAGCAATGCCTCCCAACGCTACCAGAGCGGAGGAATAATCGGACTTATATGTTACCAGAACAAGGCCTGTGGTCCCTGGGTCGGTTCCCAGGCATCCCACTATATCGGTCTTATATGCTACCAGAGCAATGCCCGATGTGTATTCAACATGACACGCCTAAGTCTCAATCATTAGCCATTATCTTATAAAACGTTATGCCTTCACGTAGAACTCTTAATGGTTTTCTCTTAAAAACTCATTTAAGACATTTGTATACTCAACACAAAACATATTAAAACCGAGTTCCAACCGGTAAAACACGCACACATTTTCTCAAATCTCAATATCGCCTTAACGTAGAGCCCAATTTACTTTTCACGCAACTCAAAGGTTTATAAAGCAATTTCACACTTAGCTTATAAACTCATAAAATAATGGGCTCCAACCGGCTATAAAACCGTGTGCAATTACATTACAACACAAAACATGCTTGTATTCTCAAATCATGGTTCATGCTACAATAATTCATCAAATGCATACAAAATTGGTTTAGTTTTCCTTACTTCTTTGCACCTCGTATAGTGCAATCATTTCCCCCGTATCACGGACTAGTCTCGCATTCCACTCTGGAACTCCCGAGCTGTCCAAACGATGTTAAAACATCAATACTCAATTATCTCAATTCTCAAAATCGAGCATCATCGCTCATAACACCTCAATTTTCTCAATTCTCGTCACTCTACCCTAAACTACAACCTTATTCACAATATCTCAACGTTCGATATCTCCAATACCAATTATCTACGCTAATTCACCACATTGTCTATATTTTCGTTTATAGCACAATTCTCAAAATTGCCACAATTTCCAAATATCAACATTAATCCAACTACATTACAATCTCATCAATCCCTAATCATTCCTCAACTATTTCAACACAATTACCACCACCAATAACATCACAATCAGCTCAAATATCAAGATCGAGGTTTAGAAATTACCCAAAGCTTGTGAGACGCACAACTCACGCCTCGATCCGATTCGTCCTTCGATTTCCAAGTATGTTGTTCTCCCTTTGACGAGGAACAACTTTCCTTCTTACCACAATAGCTGATTCGGCCGGAAATGGGGGATTTGGAGGAGTGAGAAACTAGGTTTTCGGAAAAATGGAGGTTTGGAAGAGAGAGAAAGTGAGATTTCAGGAGAAAACACGGGTTCCTTATATAGACTGGAGGTAGGAGATCGATCTGCCTCTTGATGAGATCGATCTGTGTTTGAAATTTGGGGACGATCTGGGCAATTTTATGCCTAGGAGATCGATCTGTCGAGGGGTGAGATCGATCTCTTTATGGCTTTATGAGATCGATCTGCTCCTAAGGAGATCGATCTTCTCCCCAAACAGAAGCATTTGGAGATCGATCTCTTCCTCATGAGATCGATCCCTTCTCAACAGATTCATAAGGAGATCGATCTCTTCCATTGGAGATCGATCTGCTCTTCAAATTTCCCCTTCCTCGTCATTTTTAACTCACCAGATCGATCTCTCCTTCTCCCAGATCGATCTGTCCTCATGCTTCATGCTCATTTTACACACTTAACATATAAATCTCCAATTATAATTCCTACAATTCACTTAGTTCAATAAATTACACTTCAATTTATTATTACATCATTAAATATGTCTGAAATTCTCAGATCTCACATCCTCCCCACCTTAAAAAGAATTTGGTCCTCCAAATTCAACTCAACTAGTCAAAATAGATGGGGGTATCTCTCCTTCATGAGACTCTCTAGTTCCCACGTTGCCTCTTCCCTTGAGTGATGCTTCCACAAGACTTTCACTAATGGGATGCTCTTGGTTCTCAGTACCTTCTCCTTTCTATCGAGAATCCGGACGGGTTCCTCAGTGTAGCTCATGTCCTCTTGTAAGTCCATCTCGTCATACTCTATGACATGAGAAGGGTCCGGGTGGTACTTCCGTAACATAGACACATGAAAAAACGTTATGTATTCCGGACATCTGTGGGGATAATGCCAATCTGTAGGCTACCTCTCCCACTCTCTCAAGAATCTCGAATGGTCCTATGTATCGAGGACTCAACTTTCCTTTCTTCCCAAATCGCATGATACCCTTGCTCGGTGATACTCTCAGAAATACTGCATCACCAACATCAAATTCAAGTGGCCGTCTACGCGTATCCGCGTAGCTTTTCTGTCTACTCTGTGCAGCCCGTAACCTCTCACATATGAGTTTCACACTCTGTACGGCTTGCTCAACAAGCTCGGGAGCATTTATCTTTCTGTCACCGACTTCTTCCCAAGCTACAGGGGATCTACACCTCCTACCATATAGAGCCTCAAAAGGTGCCATTCCAATACTCGCATGATAGCTGTTATTGTACGCAAACTCTGCTAGGGGCAGGTGATCATCCCATGATCCCTTAAAATCCATCGTACACGCCCTCAACATATCCTCCAGCGTCTGAATAGTCTTCTCTGACTGACCATCTGTCTGAGGATGATAGGCGGTACTAAAACTCAATCGAGATCCCATGGACTCTTGAAACTGGGTCCAGAATCTGGAAGTAAATCAGGAATCTCTATCAGAAGTAATACTCATTGGAGCCCCATGTAATCTAGCTATCTCGCTGACATATAGCTCAGCTAAAGCATCCACAGTATCTGTGCTCCTGATGGCAAGGAAGTGGGCACTCTTGGTCAATCTATCCACAATGACCCATATCGCGTCACGACCTCTTCGGGTCCTCGATAAACCCATAATAAAGTCCATAGTGACATGCTCCCATTTCCATGTAGGTACAGGTAAGGGCTGTAGTAGTCCTCCGGGCTTCCGATGCTCAGCTTTCACTTGCTGGCATACTAAATACCTGGCCACATACTCTGCCACGTCTCGCTTCATACCACTCCACCAATACACCTTTCTCAAGTCTCGGTACATCTTAGTACTCCCTGGGTGCATGGTGTATCGCGAGCAGTGGGATTCTCTTAGTATCTGTCTCTTTAGGGTATCATCGTCCGGTACACAAATCCGTCCTCTGAATCTCAACAATCCATCCTCACTGATGGTGAGATCCGACTGCGAACTCTGCTCAGCTTGGCTAACCATATCTATCAATCTCTGATCACTGCACTGCCCAGTTCTAATCTGATCCATGATCCTGGGCTCCATCCGCAAGCTAGCCAAAAATCCAGTCTCTACCTCTTTAACTTTGATCCGAAGTTCGGCGAACTGCTCTAACAAATCCCATTCCCTGATCATCATAGCAGATATCATACTCTTTCTGCTCAGGGCATCAGCAACCACATTCGCCTTACCCGGATGATATAAAATCTCGCAGTCATAATCCTTAAGGAGTTCCATCCATCTCCTTTGTCTCATGTTTAACTCTTTCTGATCAAAGAGATATCTCAAACTCTTGTGATCAGTGAAGATCTGGAATCTTTCCCCATATAAGTAGTGTCGCCAGATCTTCAAAGCAAATACCACAGCGGCTAACTCCAAATCATGCGTGGGATAATTTCGCTCATGGTCTTTCAGCTGACGCGATCCGTATGCGACCACTCTCCCGTGCTGCATAAGCACACACCCCAATCCTTGATGAGATGCATCACTATACACCGAGAATCCTCCTGATCCCTCAGGGATAGTTAACACAGGTGTCGCCGTCAATCTCCTCTTTAACTCTTGAAAACTGAGCTCACATTGATCAGTCCATATGAACGGAGTCTCCTTACGCGTGAGCTTAGTCAAAGGAGCGGCAATCCTCGAGAATCCTTCCACAAATCTCCTGTAATACCCTGCCAAACCAAGGAAGCTTCGTATCTCAGTCACTGTCCTCGGTCTTTCCCAATTAAGCACAGCTGCTATTTTACTCGGATCCACTGATACTCCTTCCTCTGAGACTACATGCCCAAGGAAAGCTATCCGGTTCAGCCAAAACTCACACTTACTAAGCTTTCCGTACAATTGCTTATCTCGGAGTATCTGAAGTACTAACCACAAATGCTGTGCATGCTCCTCATACGACCGAGAGTACACCAGGATATCATCGATAAAGACTATCACAAACTTATCCAGATAGTCTCTGAACACCTCGTTCATCAATCTCATAAATGCTGCAGGGGCGTTCGTCAATCCAAAGGTGTGAGATCTGAGAATTTCAAACATATTTAATGATGTAACAATAAATTGAAGTGTAATTTATTGAGCTAAGTGAATTGTAGGAATTATAATTGGAGATTTATATGTTAAGTGTGTAAAATGAGCATGAAGCATGAGGACAGATCGATTTGGGAGAAGGAGAGATCGATCTGGTGAGTTAAGAATGACGAGGAAGGGGAAATTTGAAGAGCAGATCGATCTCCAATGGAAGAGATCGATCTCCTTATGAATCTGTTTGAGAAGGGATCGATCTCATGAGGAAGAGATCGATCTCCAAATGCTTCTGTTTGGGGAGAAGATCGATCTCCTTAGGAGCAGATCGATCTCATAAAGCCATAAAGAGATCGATCTCACCCCTCGACAGATCGATCTCCTAGGCATAAAATTGCCCAGATCGTCCCCAAATTTCAAACACAGATCGATCTCATCAAGAGGCAGATCGATCTCCTACCTCCAGTCTATATAAGGAACCCGTGTTTTCTCCTGAAATCTCACTTTTTCTCTCTTTCAAACCTTCATTTTTCTGAAAACCTAGTTTCTCACTCCTCCAAATCCCCCATTTTCGACTGAATCAGCTATTGTGGTAAGAAGGAAAGTTGTTCCTCATCAAAGGGAGAACAACATACTTGGAAATCGAAGGACGAATCGGATCGAGGCGTGAGTTGTGCGTCTCACAAGCCTTGGGTAATTTCTAAACCTCGATCTTGATATTTGAGCTGATTTTGATGTTATTGGTGGTTGTAATTGTGTTGAAATAGTTGAGAAATGATTAGGGATTGATGAATTTCAATGTGGATAGAGTGATAATGATATTTGGTGATTTTGGTGATTTTGAGAAATTGTGCTATAAATGGAAATATAGACAATGTGGTGAATTAGCATAGATAATTGGTATTAGAGATGTAGAACTTCGAGATATTGGGAATGAGGTTGTAGTTTAGGGTAGAGTGACGAGAATTGAGAAAATTGAGGTGTTATGAGCGATGATGCTCGATTTTGAGAATTGAGACTTATGAGATAATTGAGTATTGATGTTTTAACATCGTTTGGACAGCTCGGGAGTTCCAGAGTGGAATGCGAGACTAGTCCGTGATACGGGGGAAACAATTGCACTATACGAGGTGCAAAGAGGTAAGGGAAACTAAACCATTTTGTGTATGTATTTTGATGAATTGTAGCATGAACCATGATTTGAGAATACAAGCATGTTTTGTGTTGTAATGTAATTGCACACGGTTTTATAGCCGGTTGGAGCCCATTATTTTATGAGTTTATAAGCTAAGTGTGAAATTGCTTTATAAACCTTTGAGTTGCGTGAAAAGTAAATTGGGCTCTACGTTAAGGCGATATTGAGATTTGAGAAAATGTGTGCGTGTTTTGTCGGTTGGAACTCGGTTTTAATATGTTTTGTGTTGAGTACACAAATGTTTTAAATGAGTTTTTAAGAGAAAACCATTAAGAGTTCTACGTGAAGGCATAACGTTTTATAAGATAATGGCTAATGATTGAGACTTAGGCGTGTCATGTCGAATACACATCGGGCATTGCTCTGGTAGCATATAAGACCGATATAGTGGAACGCCTGGGAACCGACCCAGGGACCACAGGCCTTGTTCTGGTAACATATAAGTTCGATTATTCCTCCGCTCTGGTAGCGTTGGGAGGCATTGCTCTGGTAGCATGTAAGACCGAGAGAGTGGGCCGCCTGGGAACCGACCCAGGGACCACGTGTCAGTGTGCATTAGGCGAGGCATTGCTCTGGTAGCAAGTAAGGCCGGGCCTTGTTCTGGTAACATATAAGTCCAATATACTTTGCATACGACCATATTGTCGACGTTCCCTCTATACGAGGATGCTTGGGATGCGCACCCAGAGGAGCTTATATATATATTTGATGTGCCATGACGAGTTTTAATTGAGTTTTATTGCCTAGTCTCGTTTTACACATGAGTTGTGTTTTGTGACCTTGTCACGTGTGATTTACTGAGGTGATTTTTATCACGTATTTGAGAACAGTCATTATTGCATATATTTACACATGCTTGTGAGTGCTCGATGTTGAGCCTTTTATCTTCATGTTTTCACATGATTTAACGAGTTATGAGATGATGTTTTGAGAACCTTCATGCTACGTCTTCAAATGAGCTTTATAAACAAATACATATTTGTGATGTGTGAAATGGTTTATATAACTGAGTTCCTTTACCCCCCTTACTGAGCAATTTAGAAGCTCACCTTGTTTTCCTTTCCCCCCCAGAGTTCTTCAAGTGAAAAAGGATCTCCCTGCGGCATACGGAGTAGTGGCTAGTGGAGGACTTGAGCTCCAGGCCCTTTATATATTGTATTTGAGGTATATTTTATCTTTCATGTACCCAGACTATTAATGTGACCACAGACATTTGATGTATATCATTATATGGGATGTATTAGGATTAATTAACTTGGAATTGAGTAATGTATATGATTCAATATACACTATGTCGTGATGAGATCCTGAGGCATGATAATTATGATGATGTATGACACTGCACAGGAATACACCTTTAATTGTGAATTAACGAGTAAAAAGTTTTAAATTTGCCCTATTTTCCGTAAACTTTCGGGGCGTGACATAGTTTTCTTGGTATCAGAGCTTAGGGTGTCTAGTACTGTCAGTGTCGGTTAAGTGAAATAGAATACATCCCAAGTGTCTGTTATAGTCTGGTCATGAACTGAAATTGAGGATTGAGATTTCAATCGATTGTGATATGTACGCGCAGGAGACGAGTTGAGATTGAGAATGAGTAAACGATGAGGTCGTTCGAGGAGGCAGGCAGAGTCCCCTCCACCACCTGTCCCACAACCAGAGAGTCCTAACTCTCGATTTAATCGGATTGAGACCGATGTGAGGCAAGGTTTTGAACAGATGGCGGCGCTATTCGCGCAACACTTTGGAGTTAATGCCTCGGATACTACCCCTACACCACCACCAGGACCTCCCATACCCCCAGTGCCTCCCGTCACTCAGCCTGAGGACAAAAGTAAGGTCCGACTAAAGGAATTTCTGAAGATGAATCCACCCGCATTTAGGGGAAAGAAGGATCCTACAGAGGCTGAGGAGTGGTTGACGGAGTTGAGAGTTATATTTGATTTACTGGGGTGCACCGATGCTGAGAGAGTCAGTATGAGTGCCTATATGCTGAAGGGGAGAGCTCGAGATTGGTGGAGTACTACCCAGGGTATCTTGATGTCCCGCCAGGATGTGATTGGTTGGGAAGAGTTCCAGACAGCTTTTAAAACCCAATATGTACCACGAGCCGCCCAGAGAAGGAAACAGGCCGAATTTTTGAGTTTGGTACAGGGTGACATGTCGGTGGATGACTATGAGAGCCAGTTCACCGCACTACTGAGATATGACCCAGAGACCTTCAAGAGTGAAGAGCTCCGGACAGAGAAGTTTGTGTATGGGTTGAAGCCCGTCATTAGAGATAGATTGATGGGACTATGTATTACTGAGTTTGGAGATGCTCTGAGACGAGCACAAGAGGTGGAAAGAGGAATCGAAATGGTACAATCCCAGCATGAGCTCAGAGCAGTGCATAAAGATAAGGGCAAGAGGCCAGCGATTTTCTGAACAGAGGCTCGGAGAGGTTCCTTCAGGAGAGGAAGGACTGAGGTACAGAAGGACAGATTGGAGAGACCCAGAGCCTATCCTATTATCAAGGAGACCCCTCGATATGTCAGGCCGGAGGTGAGGATTTGTGGAGACTGTGGCCGATCGCATGAGGGAAGTTGTACTGGGTCGATCCGTGGATGTTTTAGATGTGGTGACATGGGTCACAGAGTGAAGGACTGTCCCCAATCTCAGATACCACATGCTCCGGAGCCCACTAGACAACAGCCTCAGAGAGTGGATCCCCGGAGATGGGCCACTGCGACAGAGAAAGGGAAGAAACCTGTGGCACAGGGACGAGTGTTTGCCCTGGATAAGGAGACCGCAGACACTTCGGCAGAAACCATAAGAGGTACACTCTCTATCTGTAATTATGAGGCTCATGTGTTGATTGATTCAGGATCCACGCATTCGTTTATTTCTGAGCATTTTGCATGTAGACTAAACTTGAAGTTTGAACCTCTAGAATATATACTACATGTAAATACCCCTATGCGTGAATCCCAGAGAACTGAGTTAATCTGTAGAGGATGTGAAATAAAGGTGGGAGATAGAGTAATGTTAGCAGATCTAATCATGTTGAATATACATGGGTTTGATGTAATTCTGGGAATGGATTGGTTGGCGACCAATCGAGTGAGTTTAGACTGCTACACTAAGATTGTAACTTTCTCCCTACCTGAACCTTACAGTGTACGGTTGAGATATTGAGGAAATGATTATGTGGAATTCTAGTAAGTCATTTGAGAATTTTAACATTATTTTGGAGAGTATTAAAATGATTATTTATGTGAAGGTTATGATACACTCATCTCAGACGATGAGCGGGAACATCCGAGGATTGAGGATATACCTGTGGTTTGCGAATTTCTGGATGTTTTCCCAGATGAATTGCCAGGTTTACCACCAGAGAGAGAGCTGGAGTTTACCATTGATTTGGTACCGGATACTCAGCCGATCTCTAAACCTCCCTACAGGATGGCATTAGTGGAACTTGAGGAATTGAAGAAACAACTACAGGAGTTATTGGATCAAGGGTTTATTAGACCTAGTGTTTCACCCTGGGGAGCGCCAGTACTGTTTGTTAAGAAGAAGGATGGTAGTCTCAGATTATGTGTGGACTACCGGCTATTGAATAAAGCCACGGTGAAGAATAAATATCCGCTGCCCAGGATTGACGATCTACTTGATCAGCTAAGAGGGGCATCAGTCTTTTCTAAGATTGATTTGAGATCGGGCTATCACCAATTGAGGATCAAGGAGGAAGATATTCCAAAGACGGCCTTTAGGACAAGATATGGCCATTACGAATTTCTGGTGATGTCCTTTGGATTGACGAACGCCCCTGCAGCATTTATGAGATTGATGAACGAGGTGTTCAGAGACTATCTAGATAAGTTTGTGATAGTCTTTATCGATGATATCCTGGTGTACTCTCAGTCGTATGAGGAGCATGCACAGCATTTTTGGTTAGTACTTCAGATACTCCGAGATAAGCAATTGTACGGAAAGCTTAGTAAGTGTGAGTTTTGGCTGAACCGGATAGCTTTCCTTGGGCATGTAGTCTCAAAGGAAGGAGTATCAGTGGATCCGAGTAAAATAGCAGCTGTGCTTAATTGGGAAAGACCGAGGACAGTGACTGAGATACGAAGCTTCCTTGGTTTGGCAGGGTATTACAGGAGATTTGTGGAAGGATTCTCGAGGATTGCCGCTCCTTTGACTAAGCTCACGCGTAAGGAGACTCCGTTCATATGGACTGATCAATGTGAGCTCAGTTTTCAAGAGTTAAAGAGGAGATTGACGGCGGCACCTGTGTTAACTATCCCTGAGGGATCAGGAGGATTCTCGGTGTATAGTGATGCATCTCATCAAGGATTGGGGTGTGTGCTTATGCAGCACGGGAGAGTGGTCGCATATGGATCGCGTCAGCTGAAAGACCATGAGCGGAATTATCCCACGCATGATTTGGAGTTAGCCGCTGTGGTATTTGCTTTGAAGATCTGGCGACACTACTTATATGGGGAAAGATTCCAGATCTTCACTGATCACAAGAGTTTGAGATATCTCTTTGATCAGAAAGAGTTAAACATGAGACAAAGGAGATGGATGGAACTCCTTAAGGATTATGACTGCGAGATTCTATACCATCCGGGTAAGGCGAATGTAGTTGCTGATGCCCTGAGCAGGAAGAGTATGATATTTGCTATGATGATCAGGGAATGGGATTTGTTAGAGCAGTTCGCCGAACTTCGGATCAAAGTTAAAGAGGTAGAGACTGGATTTTTGGCTAGCTTACGGATGGAGCCCAGGATCATGGATCAGATTAGAACTGGGCAGCGCAGTGATCAGAGATTGATAGATATGGTTAGCCAAGCTGAGTAGAGTTCGCAGTCGGATCTCACCATTAGTGAGGATGGATTGTTGAGATTCAGAGGACGGATTTGTGTACCGGACGATGATACCCTAAAGAGACAGATACTGAGAGAATCCCACTGCTCGCGATACACCATGCACCCAGGGAGTACTAAGATGTACCGAGACTTGAGAAAGGTGTATTGGTGGAGTGGTATGAAGCGAGACGTGGCAGAGTATGTGGCCAGGTGTTTAGTATGCCAGCAAGTGAAAGCTGAGCATCGGAAGCCCGGAGGACTACTACAGCCCTTACCTGTACCTACATGGAAATGGGAGCATGTCACTATGGACTTTATTCTGGGTTTACCGAGGACCCGAAGAGGTCGTGACGCGATATGGGTCATTGTGGATAGATTGACCAAGAGTGCCCACTTCCATGCCATCAGGAGCACAGATACTGTGGATGCCTTAGCTGAGCTATATGTCAGCGAGATAGCTAGATTACATGGGGCTCCAGTGAGCATTACTTCCGATAGAGATTCCCGATTTACTTCCAGATTCTGGACCCAGTTTCAGGAGTCCATGGGATCTCGATTGAGTTTTAGTACCGCCTATCATCCTCAGACAGATGGTCAGTCAGAGAGGACTATTCAGACCCTGGAGGATATATTGAGGGCGTGTACGATGGATTTTAAGGGATCATGGGATGATCACCTGCCCCTAGCAGAGTTTGCGTACAATAACAGCTATCATGCGAGTATTGGAATGGCACCTTTTGAGGCTCTATATGGTAGGAGGTGTAGATCCCCTGTAGCTTGGGAAGAAGTCGGTGATAGAAAGATAAATGCTCCCGAGCTTGTTGAGCAAGCCGTACAGAGTGTGAAACTCATATGTGAGAGGTTACGGGCTGCACAGAGTAGACAGAAAAGCTACGCGGATGCGCGTAGACGGCCACTTGAATTTGATGTTGGTGATGCAGTATTTCTGAGAGTATCACCGAGCAAGGGTATCATGCGATTTGGGAAGAAAGGAAAATTGAGTCCTCGATACATAGGACCATTCGAGATTCTTGAGAGAGTGGGAGAGGTAGCCTACAGATTGGCATTACCCCCACAGATGTCCGGAATACACAACATTTTTCATGTGTCTATGTTGCGGAAGTACCACCCGGACCCTTCTCATGTCATAGAGTATGACGAGATGGACATACAAGAGGACATGAGCTACACTGAGGAACCCGTCCGGATTCTCGATAGAAAGGAGAAGGTACTGAGAACCAAGAGCATCCCATTAGTGAAAGTCTTGTGGAAGCATCACTCAAGGGAAGAGGCGACGTGGGAACTAGAAAGTCTTATGAAGGAGAGATACCCCCATCTATTTTGACTAGTTGCGTTGAATTTGGAGGACCAAATTCTTTTTAAGGTGGGGAGGATGTGAGATCTGAGAATTTCAGACATATTTAATGATGTAACAATAAATTGAAGTGTAATTTATTGAGCTAAGTGAATTGTAGGAATTATAATTGGAGATTTATATGTTAAGTGTGTAAAATGAACATGAAGCATGAGGACAGATCGATTTGGGAGAAGGAGAGATCGATCTGGTGAGTTAAGAATGACGAGGAAGGGGAAATTTGAAGAGCAGATCGATCTCCAATGGAAGAGATCGATCTCCTTATGAATCTGTTTGAGAAAGGATCGATCTCATGAGGAAGAGATCGATCTCCAAATGCTTCTGTTTGGGGAGAAGATCGATCTCCTTAGGAGCAGATCGATCTCATAAAGCCATAAAGAGATCGATCTCACCCCTCGACAGATCGATCTCCTAGGCATAAAATTGCCCAGATCGTCCCCAAATTTCAAACACAGATCGATCTCATCAAGAGGCAGATCGATCTCCTACCTCCAGTCTATATAAGGAACCCGTGTTTTCTCCTGAAATCTCACTTTTTCTCTCTTCCAAACCTCCATTTTTCTGAAAACCTAGTTTCTCACTCCTCCAAATCCCCCATTTCCGGCCGAATCAGCTATTGTGGTAAGAAGGAAAGTTGTTCCTCGTCAAAGGGAGAACAACATACATGGAAATCGAAGGACGAATCGGATCGAGGCGTGAGTTGTGCGTCTCACAAGCCTTGGGTAATTTCTAAACCTTGATCTTGATATTTGAGCTGATTTTGATGTTATTGGTGGTTGTAATTGTGTTGAAATAGTTGAGAAATGATTAGGGATTGATGAATTTCAATGTGGATAGAGTGATAATGATATTTGGTGATTTTGGTGATTTTGAGAAATTGTGCTATAAATGGAAATATAGATAATGTGGTGAATTAGCATAGATAATTGGTATTAGAGATGTAGAACTTCGAGATATTGGGAATGAGGTTGTAGTTTAGGGTAGAGTGACGAGAATTGAGAAAATTGAGGTGTTATGAGCGATGATGCTCGATTTTGAGAATTGAGACTTATGAGATAATTGAGTATTGATGTTTTAACATCGTTTGGACAGCTCGGGAGTTCCAGAGTGGAATGCGAGACTAGTCCGTGATACGGGGGAAACGATTGCACTATACGAGGTGCAAAGAGGTAAGGGAAACTAAACCATTTTGTGTATGTATTTTGATGAATTGTAGCATGAACCATGATTTGAGAATACAAGCATGTTTTGTGTTGTAATGTAATTGCACACGGTTTTATAGCCGGTTGGAGCCCATTATTTTATGAGTTTATAAGCTAAGTGTGAAATTGCTTTATAAACCTTTGAGTTGCGTGAAAAGTAAATTGGGCTCTACGTTAAGGCGATATTGAGATTTGAGAAAATGTGTGCATGTTTTGCCGGTTGGAACTCGGTTTTAATATGTTTTGTGTTGAGTACACAAATGTTTTAAATGAGTTTTTAAGAGAAAACCATTAAGAGTTCTACGTGAAGGCATAACGTTTTATAAGATAATGGCTAATGATTGAGACTTAGGCGTGTCATGTCGAATACACATCGGGCATTGCTCTGGTAGCATATAAGACCGATATAGTGGGACGCCTGGGAACCGACCCAGGGACCACAGGCCTTGTTCTGGTAACATATAAGTCCGATTATTCCTCCGCTCTGGTAGCGTTGGGAGGCATTGCTCTGGTAGCATGTAAGACCGAGAGAGTGGGCCGCCTTGGAACCGACCCAGGGGCCACGTGTCAGTGTGCATTAGGCGAGGCATTGCTCTGGTAGCAAGTAAGGCCGGGCCTTGTTCTGATAACATATAAGTCCAATATACTTTGCATACGACCATATTGTCGACGTTCCCTCTATACGAGGATGCCTGGGATGCGCACCCAGAGGAGCTTATATATATATTTGATGTGCCATGACGAGTTTTAATTGAGTTTTATTGCCTAGTCTCGTTTTACACATGAGTTGTGTTTTGTGACCTTGTCACGTGTGATTTACTGAGGTGATTTTTATCACATATTTGAGAATAGCCATTATTGCATATATTTACACATGCTTGTGAGTGCTCGATGTTCAGCCTTTTATCTTCATGTTTTCACATGATTTAACGAGTTATGAGATGATGTTTTGAGAACCTTCATGCTACGTTTTCAAATGAGCTTTATAAACAAATACATATTTGTGATGTGTGAAATGGTTTATATAACTGAGTTCCTTTACCCCCCTTACTGAGCAATTTAGAAGCTCACCCTGTTTTCCTTTCCCCCCCAGAGTTCTTCAAGTGAAAAAGGATCTCCCTGCGGCGTACGGAGTAGTGGCTAGTGGAGGACTTGAGCTCCAGGCCCTTTATATATTGTATTTGAGGTATATTTTATCTTTCATGTACCCAGACTATTAATGTGACCACAGACATTTGATGTATATCATTATATGGGATGTATTAGGATTAATTAACTTGGAATTGAGTAATGTATATGATTCAATATACACTATGTCGTGATGAGATCCTGAGGCATGATAATTATGATGATGTATGACACTGCACAGGAATACACCTTTAATTGCGAATTAACGAGTAAAAAGTTTTAAATTTGCCCTATTTTTCGCAAACTTTCGGGGCGTGACAAAAGGACATCACCAGAAATTCGTAATGGCCATATCTTGTCCTAAAGGCCGTCTTTGGAATATCTTCCTCCTTGATCCTCAATTGGTGATAGCCCGATCTCAAATCAATCTTAGAAAAGACTGATGCCCCTCTTAGCTGATCAAGTAGATCATCAATCCTGGGCAGCGGATATTTATTCTTCACCGTGGCTTTATTCAATAGCCGGTAGTCCACACATAATCTGAGACTACCATCCTTCTTCTTAACAAACAGTACTGGCGCTCCCCACGGCGAAACACTGGGTCTAATAAACCCTTGATCCAATAACTCCTGTAGTTGTTTCTTCAATTCCTCAAGTTCCACTAATGCCATCCTGTAGGGAGGTTTAGAGATCGGCTGA
Organism: Firmiana major; assembly: GCA_033439115.1. NCBI lineage: Eukaryota > Viridiplantae > Streptophyta > Magnoliopsida > Malvales > Malvaceae > Firmiana > Firmiana major. The sequence goes on from CM065902.1 coordinate 46,389,700, forward strand.
GTATCCGGTACCAAATCAATGGTAAACTCCAGCTCTCTCTCTGGTGGTAAACCTGGCAATTCATCTGGGAAAACATCCAGAAATTCACAAACCACAGGTATATCCTCAATCCTCGGATGTTCCCGCTCATCGTCTGATATGAGTGTCTCATAACCTTCACATAAATAATCATATTTAATATTCTCCAAAATAATGTTAAAATTCTCAAATGACTTACTAGAATTTCACATAATCATTTCCTCAATATCTCAACCGTACACTGTAAGGTTCAGGTAGGGAGAAAGTTACAATCTTAGTGTAGCAGTCTAAACTCACTCGATTAGTCACCAACCAATCCATTCCCAGAATTACATCAAACCCATGTATACTCAACATGATTAGATCTGCTAGCATTACTCTATCTCCCACCTTTATCTCACACCCTCTACAGATTAACCCAGTTCTCTGGGATTCACGCATAGGGGTATTTACATGTAGTATATATTCTAGAGGTTCAAACTTCAAGTTTAATCTACATGTAAAATGCTCAGAAATAAATGAATGCGTGGATCCTGAATCAATCAACACATGAGCCTCATAATTACAGACAGAGAGTGTACCTCTTATAGTTTCCGCTGACGCATCTGCGGTCTCCTTATCCAGGGCAAACACACGTCCCTGTGCCACAGGTTTCTTCCCTTTCTCTGCCGCAGTGGCCCGTCTCCGGGGATCCACTCTCTGAGGCTGTTGTCTAGTGGGCTCCGGAGCATGTGGTATCTGAGGTTGGGGACAGTTTTTCACTCTGTGACCCATGTCACCACATCTAAAACATCCACGGATCGACCCAGTACAACTTCCCTCATGCGATCGGCCACAGTCTCCACAAATCCTCACCTCCGGCCTGACATATCGAGGGGTCTCCTTGATAATAGGATAGGCTCTGGGTCTCTACAATCTGTCCTTCTGTACCTCAATCCTTCCTCTCCTGAAGGAACCTCTCCGAGCCTCTGTTCGAAAAATCGCTGGCCTCTTGCCCTTATCTTTATGCACTGCTCTGAGCTCATGCTGGGATTGTACCATTTCGATTCCTCTTTCCACCTCTTGTGCTCGTCTCAGAGCATCTCCAAACTCAGTAATACATAGCCCCATCAATCTATCTCTAATGATGGGCTTCAACCCATACACAAACTTCTCTGTGCGGAGCTCTTCACTCTTGAAGGTCTCTGGGTCATATCTCAGTAGTGCGGTGAACTGGCTCTCATAGTCATCCACCGACATGTCACCCTGTACCAAACTCAAAAACTCGGCCTGTTTCCTTCTCTGGGCGGCTCGTGGTACATATTGGGTTCTAAAAGCTGTCTGGAACTCTTCCCAACCAATCACATCCTGGCGGGACATCAAGATACCCTGGGTAGTACTCCACCAATCTCGAGCTCTCCCCTTCAGCATATAGGCACTCATACTGACTCTCTCAGCATCGGTGCACCCCAGTAAATCAAATATAACTCTCAACTCCGTCAACCACTCCTCAGCCTCTGTAGGATCCTTCTTTCCCCTAAATGCGGGTGGATTCATCTTCAGAAATTCCTTCAGTCGGACCTTACTTCTGTCCTCAGGCTGAGTGACGGGAGGCACTGGGGGTATGGGAGGTCCTGGTGGTGGTGTAGGGGCAGTATCCGAGGCATTAACTCCAAAGTGTTGCGCGAATAGCGCCGCCATCTGCTCAAAACCTTACCTCACATCGGTCTCAATCCGATTAAATCGAGAGTTAGGACTCTCTGGTTGTGGGACAGGTGGTGGAGGGGACTCTGCCTGCCTCCTCGAACGACCTCGTCGTTTACTCATTCTCAATCTCAACTCGCCTCCTGCGCGTACATATCACAATCGATTGAAATCTCAATCCTTAATTTCAGTTCATGACCAGACTATTACATACACTTGGGATGTATTCTATTTCACTTAACCGACACTGACAGTACTAGACACCCTAAGCTCTGATACCAAGAAAACTCTGTCACGCCCCGAAAGTTTGCGAAAAATAGGGCAAATTTAAAACTTTTTACTCGTTAATTCACAATTAAAGGTGCATTCCTGTGCAGTGTCATACATCATCCTAATTATCATGCCTCAGGATCTCATCACGACAAAGTGTATATTGAATCATATACATTACTCAATGCCAAGTTAATTAATCCTAATACATCCCATATAATGATATACATCAAGTGTCTGTAATCACATTAATAGTCTGGGTACATGAAAAGATAAAATATACCTCAATACAATATATAGGGCCTGGAGCTCAAGTCCTCCACTAGCCACTACTCCGTACGCCGCAAGGAGATCCTTTTTCACTTGAAGAACTCTGGGGGGAAAAGGAAAACAGGGTGAGCTTCTAAATCGCTCAGTAAGGGGGGTAAAGGAACTCAGTTATATAAACCATTTCACACATCACAAATATGTATTTGTTTATAAAGCTCATTTGAAATCGTAGCATGAAAGTTCTCAAAAAATCATCTCATAACTCGTTAAATCATGTGAAAACATGAAGATAAAAGGCTCAACATCGAGCACTCACAAGCATGTGTAAATATATGCAATAATGGCTGTTCTCAAATACGTGACAAAAATCACCTCAGTATATCACACGTGACAAGGTCACAAAACACAACTCATGTGTAAAACGAGACTAGGCAATAAAACTCAATTAAAACTCGTCATGGCACATCGAATATATATATAAGCTCCTCTGGGTGCGCATCCCAGGCATCCTCATATAGAGGGAACGTCGACAATATGGTCGTATGCAAAGTATATTAGACTTATATGTTACCAGAACAAGGCCCGGCCTTACTTGCTACCAGAGCAATGCCTCGCCTAATGCACACTGACACGTGGTCCCTGGGTCGGTTCCCAGGCGGCCCACTCTCTCGGTCTTACATGCTACCAGAGCAATGCCTCCCAACGCTACCAGAGCGGAGGAATAATCGGACTTATATGTTACCAGAACAAGGCCTGTGGTCCCTGGGTCGGTTCCCAGGCGTCCCACTATATCGGTCTTATATGCTACCAGAGCAAGGCCCGTGGTCCCTGGGTCGGTTCCCAGGCGTCCCACTATATCGGTCTTATATGCTACCAGAGCAATGCCCGATGTGTATTCAACATGACATGCCTAAGTCTCAATCATTAGCCATTATCTTATAAAACGTTATGCCTTCACGTAGAACTCTTAATGGTTTTCTCTTAAAAACTCATTTAAAACATTTGTATACTCAACACAAAACATATTAAAACCGAGTTCCAACCTGCAAAACACGCACACATTTTCTCAAATCTCAATATCGCCTTAACGTAGAGCCCAATTTACTTTTCACGCAACTCAAAGGTTTATAAAGCAATTTCACACTTAGCTTATAAACTCATAAAATAATGGGCTCCAACCGGCTATAAAACCGTGTGCAATTACATTACAACACAAAACATGCTTGTATTCTCAAATCATGGTTCATGCTACAATAATTCATCAAATACATACAAAATTGGTTTAGTTTTCCTTACTTCTTTGCACCTCGTATAGTGCAATCGTTTCCCCCGTATCACGGACTAGTCTCGCATTCCACTCTGGAACTCCCGAGCTATCCAAACGATGTTAAAACATCAATACTCAATTATCTCATAAATCTCAATTCTCAAAATCGAGCATCATCGCTCATAACACCTCAATTTTCTCAATTCTCGTCACTCTACCCTAAACTACAACCTTATTCACAATATCTCAACGTTCGATATCTCTAATACCAATTATCTACACTAATTCACCACATTGTCTATATTTCCGTTTATAGCACAATTCTCAAAATTGCCACAATTTCCAAATATCAACATTAATCCAACTACATTACAATCTCATCAATCCCTAATCATTCCTCAACTATTTCAACACAATTACCACCACCAATAACATCAAAATCAGCTCAAATATCAAGATCGAGGTTTAGAAATTACCCAAAGCTTGTGAGACGCACAACTCACGCCTCGATCCGATTCGTCCTTCGATTTCCAAGTATGTTGTTCTCCCTTTGACGAGGAACAACTTTCCTTCTTACCACAATAGCTGATTCGGCCGGAAATGGGGGATTTGGAGGAGTGAGAAACTAGGTTTTCAGAAAAATAGAGGTTTAGAAGAGAGAGAAAGTGAGATTTCAGGAGAAAACACGGGTTCCTTATATAGACTGGAGGTAGGAGATCGATCTGCCTCTTGATGAGATCGATCTGTGTTTGAAATTTGGGGACGATCTGGGTAATTTTATGCCTAGAAGATCGATCTGTCGAGGGGTGAGATCGATCTCTTTATGGCTTTATGAGATCGATCTGCTCCTAAGGAGATCGATCTTCTCCCCAAACAGAAGCATTTGGAGATCGATCTCTTCCTCATGAGATCGATCCCTTCTCAACAGATTCATAAGGAGATCGATCTCTTCCATTGGAGATCGATCTGCTCTTCAAATTTCCCCTTCCTCGTCATTTTTAACTCACCAGATCGATCTCTCCTTCTCCCAGATCGATCTGTCCTCATGCTTCATGCTCATTTTACACACTTAACATATAAATCTCCAATTATAATTCCTACAATTCACTTAGCTCAATAAATTACACTTCAATTTATTATTACATCATTGAATATGTCTGAAATTCTCAGATCTCACAAGTACTGTGTAGCCTGGGATCATGAAAAATGAGTTATGATCATAATCTCGGAACAAGTAGTCGCCTATCTCGTTTCATTCACTTGAGATTTCTGGATTGAATTATCACATGATTTTATAATCTGAACATGTGATTTTGTGAATTATGAAAAGAGTAACCCGAGGGATGGGTGAGGCTCGGATTTCTATGTTTTTACATGATGAAATGCCATATGGTTTTAATTTAATTGAAATGGCATGATAAAATGTGATTTATATTAATTACATGAGAAATGCAATGTTTTGCATAAACTGTGGAGATTATTAAACCAGCATGGTTTCAGTTTCATAACTGATGATTTATATCAATATGTATATATTGTATAAATGTTTCAAGAAAGACACATGTTTTAGATATGAATCGATAAGGAAATGATTTTAAGGTCTGAACATTGTATTTTGTAGATAGTGCAGTTATCTACTTGCTTGCCTTATTTCTTTAGTGAGCTGTGAGCTCACCTCCTTTTTATTTCCCCTCTCTACAGAGCGTTCACAGTAGTTGAGCACGGCTGGGGTCTAGTATTCCTTTATCCGCTACATATCCATCATACGAAAGGTATACTCATTTGAACGTTTTGTATTGAACAATGTAAAAGCACAATTATATAAACGAATGTACGGACGAGGATGTATATGTACAAGTATTTGTATTAATGTATATGAGTTTTGTCACGATATCATTTCGTGACTTACCAAAAACTACTACTAATTTTTCGCTTTTTACTTTACTTACCTTTCTCTCCTCGACAGTCAAGCTATGATTTGATATTAGTCACCCACTCACATTCATTCACAATATAAATAGAATTTAGTATTCTTTTTGATAACATAAACTGTTATACAGTATTTGTACATAGACATCCCGACTGTATAATAGTTTACATAATTGTGCTTATACATTGTTCAATACAAAATGTTTGAGTGCGTATACCTCTCGTAAGATGGATAGGCAGTGGATACAATGAATGTTATACCTCAGCCGGACTCAATCTACTACTGATGATCTGTAAAGAGTGGAAAATAAAGAGGGATGAGCAAACAACGTGCTCAGTAAGAAAATCAGGCAAGCAAGTAGACAACCGCACTATCTACTGAAAATAAGGCTTTGCCTTTCCTTCTCTCATCTCAAAGCATGTATCAAAATGACATAATAATAGTACAGAATAAATTTCATGTACTTAAAATCATGTTGAGTTATCAAATGTAGGCATTCATGCAAAATAGTGCATCTTTATAAAATTCGGAATGCCTTTATGGAAATCATTACCATTTACACATAAATCGCAGTAAATATGGCAGTTCACAACACAACACAAACCGGCTTTTGACCTATCTCTCTTAGGTCTAATCGTATCATGAAAACAAGTGATATAACATGCGAGACTTAGTGGCTAAATGCAATACTCTCTTGGACTATGGCCATATCCTATAATGTGAAATCCCAGGGAACACAAATCTCGGTGTGCAGGTAATCACTGCTGCAATGGGAGGGGGGTCAGTGTCACAACCCAAATTACTTAAAAATCACTACAAATTTTTCGTTTTTCCTTTATTATTTAATTCTTACCTTTCTCTCATCGTGACCACCCTACCAAACAGTTGGGCTATGATTCGGTGTTAGTTCCTTCTCACCTATTTACCATTCCATTTCCATGTTACATTTTACACATTAGGATTTACTATCCTTTAACCTTAACTAAATACGTAGACAATGGTATTTACATAACCTTACATCCCTGACATAATATCCATTTACATTACTGTGCATTTACATATTTAGATACGAAACTATACAAATGTGTACACCTGTCTCTCGATGGGAAGCAGCGGATACCAAGATGCAAGTTCTTAGCCGCTCACTAACTACTACGAGTGCTCTGAAAAGATGGAAAAATAAGGGGGGTGAGCAAACCACACGCTCAATAAGGCAGTTATGCAAGTAAGTAGATAGCTCCACTATCTACATGCTCATAATGCCATGCCCTTAAATCCATTTCTTTTCGTTTAAATCTCATGCACGAAATCATGCATACATCAATGTCATAGTTTATAAAAACTATTCGTGCATATTGAAATCATGCAACTCATGCATCAATGACATTTTATGTAAAATCATAATTCGCATGAAGTAAATCAAGATCATGCATTATTTCATTTCATGTAAAACAAATCATGAGAGACAATTCTTTTCATGAATTTGTAATTAAAACATGGAAAACTCCTCATGCTACTGCATTTAAATCACTTCATTAAAGCTCAGTATAAAATATCCCCTCCGGGTCAATCATCTCATAAATCAATCTCAAATTCATAAAAAATTTCGTTATAAAATTCTGTTATAAAATCACCATTCTTTTAGGGTCACATGTTATAAGATCCTCTGAAAATCTATCATCATAGTAGAAAATCACATGTCAGTGAAAATCAAGAATCGGGGGCCTGACCCCTCCCTCAGGTTTACCCTGGTCTATCGAGACCAAAAGTTATATCATATGAGACATGTAGGTGACTATATAAGTAACAACGAGGACTATGGCCATAACCTAGTGATCCCTAGCTACACGGTACCTAGTGTGTGGGGTATCACACCTGAAATGGGAGGTGGGTCAATCCTACCCCCAGAATAACATAACATCAGGATTGCGAGGGCAAGGCTTGCTGCCTCGTGGCTAATGCCACTCCACTCCAACAATCCCCACGGTACAATGTACTCCATGTGATATACACGATATAATGTACTCCGTAAACCCAATCTCAATCAGGGGGTGCCTACAATAGGTCTTATCCACCCATACCAAATATGTCTCAGTATACACGTGTGGGCATATCATCTCACTATGACACACAGTCTACAGGAGGTTACAACACGGCTATATGCATGTCATACAAATCCCTGTGCGGGCAAAGCTCCAGCACGACTCCATGCATATTCATGATATCTGAAAATTTCGTGCGAGCGAAGCTCTAGCACGGTTTCATAAAAATCAGTAACATCTGCGTACAAGTAGCACTCTAGTACGACTTTAAAAGAGTTATAAATCCATATAAAATCACGTGCGAGCAAGCTCCAGCACAGTTTTATGCATAAATAATCAAATCTCGTGCGAGTTACACTCCAGCACAGTTTTTATGCCATTATGATATCAAAACAAGATGCAAGCTAAGTTCCAGTACCTCTCATGCATGTCAAATCATGAAAACTAATGCGAGCAATCACTCTAGCACCTTTTTATGCATATCAAGTCAAAACAAGTCAAAACAGTCAAAACAGAGTGCGATCTAAGCTCCAGCACCTCTCATGCATTTCACAATAATAAAAATCAGTGCGAGCAATCGCTCTAGCACATTTCATGCATATGATGTCACACAAGTTGGTGTGAGCAATCGCTCTAGCACATTTTATGCACATTCACAAATGCAGATATAATGCGAGCTATGCGCTAGCACTATCTGTTTTCATATAAACTTGATAGTAGGCCTATTTTCCAAAGAAATTTCATTTAAATCTTAATAACACTTACGTAGTGTTATATTGTGAAATTTATGCAATTACTGGCCAATCGATCGATTTGCTTTGCTTAAAAACCACGAAAATTCCTTAAATCAGAAAATTCCTTAAATCTTGCATTTCATGCATGTCATGCTTTCACCATCCTTAAGTGAATTTCCCTCAATAGGGTAAAATAGCTTTTTACCTATTTCGCATCCCTAAATCTTTATACATATTTAGTGTATACAAAAGCTATTAAAAATACGCGTAGCTACCTCTAGCTACAAACACAATTCCCTTACCTCATTTTTCTGTACAGTCTGACCTTTCCACTGATGTCTCATCACGCAGTCCGATTTGATCCCAATCCAATCTCCGAAACTGCGTATAAATATTCATCAGGTCAAATACAATATAATTAATTGTATTTTATATTTTCTGAGCTTAATTTAAATCATTGGGCTCGTTTACCCCTATTGGGCCCGATTGTACTATAATGGGCCTTAATCGACCTTAAGCCCGTTTTCCACTTACTATTTACATTATGAAGGCTTATTGGGCCCATTGGGCCCATCAGTATTTATTTGACCTCGTTCTAAACTCTCGGATAACTCAATTAATTATTTACAATAATTTATTACAAATTCCATAATTTAATTCATTTTATATGAAATTAATCCGTAATTTATGCGGTAAATTTCTAACATGCATAACTATGCAAATTGTCGTAAATAAGGGTTACTTACCCGAGATTCCATGATAATACGCAAATCGAGGCTGTCTCGAGCTCTCGTTTGACGTCAATTGTCGAACTACACAATTACATATTTTTTCGGGTAAATTTTTAGTTGAATATTAATCAAATTAAATATTTCAAAATTTAAATCGGTTAATTTCGATTGCTTACCGACTTACCCGTAGCTCGATTGCATCTCTGGGATTTTTCCCAATTTTTCCTCTTTTTCTTCCTCTTTTTTTCTCCTTTTTCTCTTTCCTCCTTGGCTGAACCGGTCCGATCCGGTTCAGCATATCATCACTGCACTGAACCGGTCTGTACCGGTTCAGGCATCACTTCGTCGTTCTGACGCCGTCCGGTCGGTTCTTGACGTGATTTCGATGCCGTTCGACGCGCCATCACCTGGGCGTTCATCATCGGGCCTCGGGGTGGGTCGAATCAACGCCGGTGGTCGCCGATCCAGTCTTCTCTCCGACGGCACTCCCTCTGTCGATCTGGCATTCTCCGATGACTTTGGGGCGCGTGGGTGTACGGGTCGGCTTCTTGGGGTGCCGATCGACCTTCGTCGTCTGCCTCCTCGCATCGTCCGCCGGTGGTTGCGTCAGAGCCGAGGGAAACCGTTTCCTCGGTTTCGGCTTCTCCCTTCTTCTTTTCCCAGAAATCGCAAAATACGATTTCCAGTTTTTTATTTTATTTTATTATTTATAATTTATTTTTATTATTATTTTATTCATTAAAATATTATTTAATCCCCAAAATATCTAAAAAAATTCTTATTTAATTCATTTAATCCATAATTGAATTTATCAATCTTATTTTGTCTTTTCGGTATATTTTTTCAATATTTTTCGGATAATTTCTCGAAGTGAAAATTCCGGTTAATTCTAATAAATTCATATCTTTATTAATTTAATCTGAAATTTAATTATTTCTTCGTTATTGATCAAGATTTTTGAATCCCATATTTTTAATGAAATTTTCTTGTCACGATTAATACCGAATTTTCGTCTTTTGACCGTTTTACCTTTCAATGTGTTCGAGACCAAACCAATCCAACTTCCCATCACGAACACTCATGCATTACGCGTTTTAAATAAAATTGGGTCTTACATAACCTCCTCCACTTAAGTAATTTGGTCCTCCAAATTAGAACTAAGTCAAATGGGTTCATAAACAACTCTAGTACGTCTATCGCATCATACTTTTTAATCCTCATGTGACTTTTTTCGAAGTGTAATACTACCAACATACTTAACTAGGGAGATCATCTTAAACTTCGACACTTTCTCCTTCCATCTAATACTCGAATCGATATTTTTTCAACATACGTTATATTTTCATTGAGCTAAGTTGTTGGAGCTCATATCCGATTACATATGCTAGGTCTGGATAGTATTTTCGAAGTATCAAAAGATGGGACACATTGTGGACGCCTGCTTATTCAAGTGGTAACGCCAACCTACAAGCCTTATCTTCCACTTTGTCCAATATTTCAAATGATTCAATCTAACGAACTCAATTTGCCTTCTTTCCGAATCTCATTATGTCCTTATGCCCTTAGGACAAGTAACTTCCGACAACACTGATTCACCCTCGACGAATTCTAATGTTTTATGTCTCTTGTCAGCATAGCTTTTCTGTCTACTCTGGGGTGTTCTTAATCTCTCACAAATCAACTGAACATCCTCAGAGGTTTGTCTTACAAATTCGGGAGCAATTCTCTACCTGTCACCCACTTCTTATCCAAGTCGGGGAACAACCCCTACGACCATACAATGCCTCATATAAAGTTATCCCGATACTCAAGTGATAACTTTCGCTATTGGCGAATTCAACCCTCTCCTCATGGTTGGGATGCCTACCATAGGTCTTAGTCCTCACACCATGGAAATATATCATAGTCAGGGTGTTTGCCATAAGTCTTAGCCCTCATACTATGGAATAAATGTCACGTCTCTAAATCCACGTGCGAACATCTCAATAGTGTGACACTCAGTCTACACGGAGGAAATCATCACGATTTTGCTAACATGTCTTGTAAATCACGTAAAACAACAGTGCGCGTCTTGAGTGTGACTCACAATCAACACTCCGCCTCTTAAACACTGTGTATGCATTTCAAAATATAAAACACTAGTGCGAGTAACCTCTAGCACTAGGTTAATGCATAATTCTCTTTTTAAATCAAGTACGAGTTATTACTCAAGTACTATATCATGTATAAATCATGAAAACTGAGTATGAGCAAAGCTCCCAATACTCTATCAATCACAAAGTGAGTACGAGCAATGCTCCCAGTACTCTAACATGCATATAATAGCATTTAAATCTATTACGAGTATATAGTCAAGTACTTTATGATGCATCTCTCCAATTATAGTGTGAGTATTCTCTAGAACTTATGGTTTTCCATAAAACCAAATAGATGGCTATTCAAATAACATTTCACACAATAAATCAACTAAGCACTCAAATGTGCTATTTTCGCATAAGTAGTAAAACATTAGCCATTCTATCATGCAACTCATGCATTTTGGGTCACAACATGCTTCTTAGGTATTTTCACCCTATTTTTAGATAAAATACACTTATTCTCATTTATCTCTATCACAACAATATATCTCTTTAAGGGATTTAATATAGAATATAATATCAAAATTCTATTCGAAATATGTGTAGCCATCTCTAGCTACTCACAAAATTCTCTTACCTCGAATCACGTCAAGTGACCTCTCTTCCTAGTTTCTGCTCACTCTTGCAGTCCAATCAGCTTCCACAATGATTTTCGAAGATATTATAATTATTGGCATTAGTATATCACTATACACTCATTTCGTTTGTAAAATCTCAATTTAATACATAGTTTTCCACACTTTCTCCAAATATGATCTAAAACCACATTTTCACATAACTATCTTTATTTCTCCTTATTTTCAATTTATGCATTTCATAAGATTAACTTATAATATTCCATACATGCATATTCTACCATTAAATCCATGTTAACTCAATTTCCTCATCATTTTCTCATTTTCATGCCAAAAGTAGGTCATGCTTATTTTTCATGATCCTTTCATTTCCAACAATTCATAAATATACCAATCAACTCATTAATACACCTAGTTTAACATATATCAACTTGGTGCATTAACTCTTACCTAATTAAACTTTCCTTCCTTTTTCACCAAAATAGTAAAATCTTCCTTGCTCCTTGAACTCTTGATTTCAGTCATTTGTTTCCAAGTATGTTGCTCTCTTCTTGCTAAGAATAACTTTGCTCAATTGTATCTCCCTAAAAACTGATCACAAACTGGTGTTTTCTAGTGTTTCTTAGCTAGGTTTAGGTTAAGTTATTGAATGAAATAGTAAATCTCGAGAAAAATAAAGTGCAGAAGTCCAGTATTTATAGAATTGTCTTGATGAGATCGATCTTTTACCCTAGGAGATCGATCTGCTCTGCATTTTTCCTCTTGAAATCGACCTTCCAGACCACATGAGATCGATCTGTTCCCAAGCATGAGATCGATCTGAATCAACTCAGAACCTTAAGGAGATCGATTTGCTCTTGCATGAGATCGATCTGTTGCAAGTCAGTAGCTTAAGGAAATCGATCTGGCCCCTTATGAGATCAATTCCTTCAACACAGAATGTTTAGCAGATCGATCTAGCCCTATTGAAGATTGATCTGACTAGTTCCATCACCCAAATAAGAGCATTTTTAGCTCTTTCAGATTGATCTGTCATCTCATGAGATCGATCTCTTATCCATATTTTCCAGATTTTACTGCAGTTTCTACAGCAAACACACACCAACTTCACTTATTTTGCTGCCATAATCATTTTCTCATCCAATTACCTTTAAGGCTTGAAAATGATATCCATTCATACTTTATATACATTGAAACTTGTGTGCATTCATGGTATAGGCAAAAGTATACAATACACATCCAAATGAAAGTATAAACTCATTCCATTTTACTTAACCACTCAAAACTCAAGATATTCCTATTTCACTCACAGAATTATCCCTCTTACACTTGTTCTATACTTGTAAACTTGCATGTATTCATTCCATACACATTTACAAACTTCACATATACATTCCTCATGATTTTAATTATTTGTGAATTGATTATACATCACAAGTCTTAAAGGTTACATTTACAAATTTTCGGGTCTTACAATCCTCTCCTCCTTAAAAGAATTTGGTCCTCCAAATTAGAACCAAGTTACTATTCAAAAAGCTAGGGATATCTCTCTCTGATGAGACTCTTTAGCTCCCAAGTAGCTTCCTCTGAAGTGTGATACTGCCAGAGAATCTTTACTAACCCGATAGTCTTATTCCTCAAGACTTTCTCCTTTCTATCCAAGATTCGGATCGGTTTCTCTTCATAAGTCAGATTATCTTTAAGCTCCAATGGCTTAGACCAAATCACTTGATATGGATCTAGATGATACTTCCTCAACATCGAAATGTGAAAGACATTATGCACTCCCGATAAATCCGGTGGCAAAGCCAATCTGTATGTTTTATCTTCCACTCTGTCTAGTATCTCAAAGGGTCCAATGTAGCAAGGACTCAGCTTACCTCTCTTCCCAAATCTCGTTATACCCTTAGAAGGAGAAACCTTCAGAAATACGGACTCACAAACTGTAAACTTAAGTGGCCTACGTCTTTTGTCAGCATAACTCTTTTTTTTCTACTCTGAGCTATCCTCAATCTCTCAATAATCAATTGGACATCCTTAGATGCTTGTGTAACCAAATCAGGAGCAAAAATCTTTTTGTCACCCACTTCTTCCCATCCGATAGGGGAACGACATCTACGACCATACAAAGCCTCATAAGTGCCATCTTGATACTCGCATGATAACTGTTGTTATAGGCGAACTCGGCTAGTGGCAAATGATCATCCCAAGAGCCTCTAAAATCCAGCACAGACACTCTCAACATATCCTCCAGAGTCTGTATTATTCTCTCTGACTAACCATCTGTCTATTATTCTCTCTGACTAACCATCTGTCTGAGGATGATAAGCGGTGCTCAAACTCAACTGAGTTCCCATGGCTTCCTGAAAATGTTCCCAAAAGTGGGAAGTGAAGTGGGAATCCCTATTTGAGACAATGCTCACTGGAATACCATGTAACCTCACTACCTTGCGTACATACAGTTCTGCCAATGTACTTAGAGTATCGGTAGCTCTCATAGCTAAAAAGTGGGCTGACTTCGTCAGTCTATCAACTATCACCCATATATCATCGTGATTCCTCTGGGTTCTCGGTAAACCCATCACGAAATCCATGGTGATATGCTCCCATTTCCATGTCGGTATAGGTAGAGGCTGTAATAACCCTGCAGGTTTTTGATGCTCTACCTTCACTTGCAAACATACAAGACATTTTGCCACAAAATTCATAACATCCTTCTTCAGACTTGACCACCAGTACACCTTTCGGAGATTTTGATACATCTTATTACTCCCCGGATGTAGCGTATACTCGATGAATGAGCTTTTAACAATATCAATCTCCTGAGCTTTGGGTCCTTGGGAACACACAATCTGCCTTTAAACCTTAGGAGTCCATCTGAACTTATCTCAAAGTCAGTCACTGTACCCTTCTGTATTTGACCTCTCATGTCAATGCAATACGGATCAGTCCGCTGAGCCACTTTGATTCTCTCTAACAGATCCGGCTCCAAGCGTAGACTAGCAATCACATAGTCCGTATCCATGTCAGAAGGTATAACTCCTAAACTGAGGCTAGCAAACTGCTCTAGCAACTCATGTTCCTTGACCATCATATACGATATCATCCTAAGGCTCTTCCTGCTCAAAGCATCAGCTACAACATTAGCCTTACCCGGATGATAAAGTATCTCACAATCATAGTCCTTCAAAAGCTCTAGCTATCTTCTCTATCTCATGTTCAGTTCCTTCTGTGAGAACAGATACTTAAGGCTCTTGTGGTCAGTAAATATCTGGAATTTCTCTCCATACAAGTAGTAACGCTATACCTTTAATGCAAATACTACTGCTGCTCACTCCAAATCGTGGGTCAGATAGTTCTTCTCATGATCCTTCAGCTTTCTGGATCCATAAGCAACTACCCTCCCATCCTGCATCAATACACAGCCCAGTCCCTGATGCGAAGCATGGGTATATACTGAGAATCCTCCTGAGCTGGTAGGGATAGTGAGAATCGGAGTGGTGGTCAATCGGCTCTTCAACTCTTAAAAACTCTTCTCACAATCCTCGTTCCACACAAATGCTACACTTTTCCTAGTGAGACGTGTCAACGGAGTAGCTAACTTCAAAAATCTTTCTACGAATCTCCGATAATATCCTGCTAAACCCAAGAAACTCCTAATCTCAGTGACTGTCTTCGACTGTTCCCACTGAACTACAGCCTCAATCTTGGATAGATCTACTTATACACCATCCTTCGACACTACATGTCCCAAAAATGAGATTTGTGACAACCAAAAATCACACTTGTTCAGTTTAGCATATAGCTTCTACTCTCGTAAAGTCTGCAATACAATCCTGAGGTGTCTCTTATGCTCTTCCTCAGACTTAGAGTATACCAAAATGCCATTGATGAAGATGATAACAAACTAATCCAAATATGGCTTGAACACATCATTCATCAAAGCCATGAAAGCTCTGGGAGGATTCGTCAATCCGAATGCCATAACCAAGAACTCATAATAGCCATATCGGGTCCTAAATGTTGTCTTGGGCACATCTCCACTCTGAACTCTCAGCTGATGGTACCCAGACCTCAGATCAATCTTAGAAAAGACTTGCGCTCCTCGGAGCTGATCCAACAAATCATCAATCTGTGGAAGGGGATATATATTCTAAATGGTTGCCTTATTCAATAATCTGTAATCAATACACAATCGGAGGCTCCCATCCTTCTTCCTCACGAATAAAATCGGTGCTCCCTAAGGCGAAATGCTCGGTCGGATAAAACCCATGTCCAATAGCTCCTATAACTGTTTCTTGAGCTCCTCTAGCTCAACTAAGGCCATGTGATACGATGGTTTTGATATAGGTTTAGTACCAGGCACCAAATCTATACAGAATTCTATCTCTCTATCTGGTGTTAACCCTGGCAATTCATCCGAAAAGACATTTGAGAATTCACTAACCATAGGAATGTCTACTAACTCTGGATGTACCTTCTCCTTATCAACCACGTATGCTGTAAAACCTTTTATATATTCATTCCTTAGTCAGAATAGTACATTATTAATCACAAATCATAACTACTACTTTTATTTCTTTGCATCAAACTTTACAACATACTTTTCATGGTTAGGAAACATAATTGTCTTAGCATAACAATCTAAAACAACATGATTTACAGATAACCAATCCATACCTAATATTACATCAAAGTTGCCCATACTTAACAATATTAGATTGGTTGTCAAGTCCTTTTCCCCTATTTTTAACTTACAATCATTCAACACATACTCCACTAGCTGACTATTATCCATAGGCGTACTAATCAACATCATCTTATTTAAAGGAGTACGCTCTACATGCTTTGCTAACTTACATGCAAATGAAGGCGATACAAATGAATGCATGGCACCAGGATCAATCAAAACATGTGCTTCTAAATCATAAATCAGGATGTTACCTCTAATCATATCCGATGAAGCATATGTTGTTCCCTGGTCTAAGGCATGCACTCGCCCTCGTCCCATAACTTATTTCCCCTTCTCTTCTACCGTCGTTTTTCCCATCGGAGGAGACGTATCAGCTGGAGCTCTCTCTGGCTCCTTGCCCTTCTGTGGGGTAGTCTCAACCATCTCTCGGTAAACTCTAGCAATATGTCCTGGTTTCCCACATCGGAAACACATAATTGGACTCATCGGATAAGATGTACCACCATGGCATCTACCACATCTACTGCACTGATCAGTAGTAGGCCTAGGTCCTCCAATCATAATGCCCTTCGCTGGAGCTATAGCCGGATATGTAGGAGGTCTTACTGATCTCTCTCGCACCTCCTCTATCTGTGGTCTCTTACCAAAGAGCCTCCTTCCTCCTCGATAACTGAAACCTCGGTCTCTAACTGACCTCTTTCTATCTTTCTCTCTGCTCTGACTAATCTTCTCAAATTCAGAGGCGTTCCTCTCATAGTCCTGCTCACATAATTGTGCCCTACGCACTGCCTCATTATATGTACCAATATCAAATTGTACCAATCTAGACCGTAACATCGGTCTCAGTCCATCTATAAATTTGTGGACCTTTCTAGTCTCGTTGTACATGGTATCGGGATCATATCTTCCTAGGGTTAAAAATCTCATCTCATACTCATCCACTGAAAGACTCCCCTGGCTCAACCTCAAGAACTCGGCCTGCAGCCTCTGTTGTGTCGTATCCGAAACAAACTGCCTCCTGAAGGCATCCAGAAATAGCTCACAACTAATCTCAGCATGTCGAGCTCTCAATATAGGCCTGGTGGACTTCCACCAATGCTCTGTCGTTCCCTTCAGTAGGAATGCAGTAAATGCGACCCTCTCTGAAGTCGTACACTCAAAGAATCAGTACAACTTCTCTATCTCTCCAATCCACTCCTCAGCAACAACTAAGTCTTTGACCTTTCTAAAAGATGGTGGTCCAAGCTTCTAGAATTATCGCAATCTATCTAAATCACACCCATATCCCAATCCACTAGTCTTATGAACCGGTGGAGGTGTAGGAGTATCTGCAGCCTGTGGCGTCTCAGGTGCAGGCTGTACAGGTGTGTCAGGTGCAACTGCCTCTCCTGTCGCAGTCTCTACATCCTGTCCCTATCTACCTGGCCTAGTCTGTGCCAGTATCTCCACTATCATCTCTAGGCTACGCTCAATCCGTGTGAAGCGTGCCTCAGAAGTCTCTGGTACCTCAGTCTGATCAGTAGTCTCATCTCAAGCCTCCGGTCTACCTCTACGGCCTCGAGCCTTACCTCTCACCCCTCTACCATGGCTAGTATTAGCCATATAGACTAAATTCCTGCATTCACAATCGTAAATTAGTCTGATTCCCACCTTGTATACATAATTGTAACTGAACAAAGCACACTACTATGAGAATGTACACTTTCCTAATTACTAATATCGATTCACATCATACCAACACTGGCTCTGATACCATTCTGTCACGACCTCATTTCGTGACTTACCAAAAACTATTACTAATTTTTCGCTTTTTACTTTACTTACCTTTCTCTCCTCGACAGTTGGGTTGTGATTCGATATTAGTCACCCACTCACATTCATTCACAATATAAATAGAATTTAGTATTCTTTTCGATAACATAAACTGTTATACAGTATTTGTACATATACATCTCGACTGTACAATAGTTTACATAACTGTGCTTATACATTGTTCAGTACAAAATGTTCGAGTGTGTATACCTTTCATAAGATGGATAGGCAGCGGATACAATGAATGTTATACCTCAGCCGGACTCAATCTACTGCGAATGATCTGTAGAGAGTGGAAAATAAAGGGGGATGAGCAAACAACGCACTCAGTAAGGAAATCAGGCAAATAAGTAGACAACTGCACTATCTACTGAAAATAAGGCTTTGCCTTTCCTTCTCTTATCTCAAAGCATATATCAAATGATATAATAATAGTACAGAATAAATTTCATGTACTTAAAATCATGCTGAGTTATCAAATGTAGGCATTCATGCAAAACAATGCCTCTTTATAAAATTTGAAATGCCTTTATGGAAATCATTTCCATTTACACATAAATCGCAGTAAATATGACAGTTTACATCACAACACAAACCAATTTCTGACCTATCTCTCTCAGGTCTAACCGTATCATGAAAACAAGTGATATAACATGCGAGACTCAGTGGCTAAATGCAATACTCTCTTAGACTATGGCCATATCCTATAATGTGAAATCTCAGGCAACACAGATCTCGATGTACGGGTAATCACTGCTGCAATAGGAGGGGGGTCAGTCCATCACAACTGCCAGCTATAAACTCCTTATCTCCACAACTCCATACAACACACGGTACAATATACTCCATGCCACTCGCAGGGTACAACGTACACCCGTGGACCCTTTCCTCATGGTCGGGATGCTTGCTATAGGTCTTAGTCCTCACACCATGGAAATAATCATAGTCAGGGTGCTTGCCATAAGTCTTAGCCCTCATACTATGGAATAAATACCACGTCTCTAAATCCACGTGCGAACATCTCAACAGTGTGACACTCAATCTACACGAAGGAAATCGTCACGGTTTTGCTAACATGTCTTATAAATCACGTAAAACAATAGTGCGCGTCTTGAGTGTGACTCACAATCAACACTCCGCCTCTTAAACATTGTGTATGCATTTCAAAATATCAAACACTAGTGTGAGTAACCTCTAGCACTAGGTAATGCATAATTCTCTTTTCAAATCAAGTACGAGTTATTACTCAAGTACTATATCATGTATAAATCATGAAAACTGAGTACGAGCAATGCTTCCAGTACTCTATCATGTAAAACAGAGTATGAGCAAAGCTCCCAATACTCTATATGCATCAATCACAAATTGAGTACGAGTAATGCTCCCAGTACTCTAACATGCATAAAATAACATTTAAATCTAGTACGAGTATATACTCAAGTACTTTATGATGCATCTCTCAAATTATAATGCGAGTATTCTCTAGCATTTATGGTTTTCCACAAAACCAAATAGATGGCTATTCAAATCACATTTCACACAATAAATCAACTAAGCACTCAAATGTGTTATTTTCGCATAAGTAGTAAAACATTAGCCATTCTTGTCACGACCCAAAAATCAGAGTAAATTTTTCATTTTTCTTTCATAGTTACCTGTCATTTATTCGTGACCACTCCACTAATAATTGAGTTGTGCGTCAATGCCAGTCCCACCATTCATTTACCATATAACTTAATTCCTTATTACAGAAAAAGGTAAACACATGATTTTTTTCATTTATTCTTTTCCATTCATTTACAAGTGTTTACATTATCTATGCATCCCCGACAGTTACTTACAAACATGTTACTGTGCTATTCTTATTTAAATACAATATGTACAAGTGTATATACCTCAAAATGATGGACAGCAGCGAATATCAGGAATGCATTACTCAGTCGCCTCAAAGTCTACTGGAGGAAATCTGTGTAGGAAAATGAAAGGGGTGAGCACATAAAGCTCAGTAAGGCAATCCTACGAATAAGTAGGTAACCATACTACCTACATGAACGTGGTGCCATGCATAAACCACCTTTCCTTCACATATTTCAAAACAGATACTACAATTCGTGATGTCATGTAAAACGAATTCACATATGAATTTCAAAGAGCATGGAAAATTCAACATGCAACTCTTTTAAATCATTTCTCTTTAAAATTTTACAATAAAGCCAGGACTCAACCCATCCCTCGGGTGTTCCTAACTCACACAAAACCATGAAATCAAATGCATTTCAAAGCAATAGTGACATGTGATACAATGAATGTCATGTAGAACATGTTTACATTATTCATGGGTTTAAATAGCATGGAAATAACATCATGCAAATTCAGTTTAAAACCCAGTTTCATTCTCATCAAAATCTTATCTCAGTCAGGATCTAACCCCTCCCTCTGGTGATTCAAACTCACACGAAAATCCACAAAACATGATTCTCAAAAACATCAACATGCGAGCCTAGGCAATATATGTATGTATCTCGGGCAAATAACTGGGACGATGACCATATGTCCTCGTGATCCCACTGCTACACGGATCCTAGTGTACGGGGTCTCACCACTATCGAGAATCACCCCAAGAGGTGGGTAAATCCATCCCGTTGGTCCGACCTGATCACTAGAATCCGAAGATGCCACGCATCCGAAGATGCCACATAATCAATCCCAGCACGATACAGCGTACTCCTTGCTACTTGCACGGTACAATGTACTCCGTGGACCCATATCTCATATTCATACTCATGTCTTGTCTCAAAACGCACGTGCGAGCCTATTTAATTGGCGTGACACACAGTCTACCTGATGCTCCAAGCACGGCTCATCGCATGTTCTCATAAAACCAGTGTGAGCGATGCTCCAGCACTCTTATAAAATCAAGGAAAATCTCGTACGAGCCAAGCTCCAGCATGAATTTCATAAAATCTAATAAGATTAGTGCGAGCTAAGCTCCAACACTCTGTCAAAATCATGTAAAACTAGTGCGAGCTAGGCTCCAGCTGTCACGCCCCAAAAATGCAGAAAATATGGCAAATTTAAAAACTTTTTTTTTTTTACTTATCAATTCACAATTAAGAGTGCATTCCTGTGCAGTGTTATGTATCATCATATTTATCATACCTTAGGATCTCAAGTTAATTAATCCTAATACATCCCATACAGTGTTATACATCAAGTGTTTGCAATTACAATAATTGTCTGGGTACATGAAAAGATAAAAGATACCTCAAAAGACAATATATGGCCTGGAGCTCAAGTCCTCCACTAGCCACTACTCCGTATGTCGCAGGGAAACCCTTTTTCACTTGAAGAAATCTGGGGGGGAAAGAAAATAGGGTGAGCTTCTAAATCGCTCAGTAAGGGGGTAAGGGACTCTTTTCATAAATCAAAATGCACATCACAAAATATTTATTTGTATGTGAAACTCATTATATTTATTTGAAAACCATAGCATGAAAGTACTCAAAACGACATTCTCATATCTCAAATCATGTGAAAACATGAAGTAAAAAGGCTCAGTATAGAGCAGTAACAAAGCATGTGAAAATAATTCGATAATCGATTTCTCAATAAACGTGATAAAATCACTGTGTGTCAACCAATCCATCCCCAAAATTACATCAAACCCATGCATATTCAACATGATTAGATCTGCTAACATCACTCTATCTCCCACCTTTATTTCACATCCTCTATAGATTAACTCAGTCCTTTGGGATTCACGCATAAGGGTATTTACATGTAGTATATATTCTAGGGGTTCAAACTTCAAATTTAATCTACATGCAAAATGCTCAGAAATAAACGAATGCGTGGATCCTGAATCAATCAACAAATGAGCCTTATGATTACAGACAGAGAGTGTACCTCTTATAGTTTCTGTAGAAGTGTCAGCGGCCTCCTTATCTAGGGCAAACACATGTCCCTGTGTAACAGGTCTCTTTCCTTTCTCTGCAGTAGTGGCCCGTCTCTAGGGGTTCACTCTCTGAGGCTGTTGTCTAGTGGGCTCCGGAACATGTGGTTTCTGAGGTTGAGGGCAATCCTTCACCATGTGACCCATGTCTCCACATCTAAAACATCCATGGATCGACCCAGTACAACTTCCCTCATGTATTCGGCCATAATTTCTGCAAAACCTTGTCTCAGGCCTGACATCTCGAGGGGTCTCTCTAATGTTAGATTAACCTCTGGGTCTCTCTAATCTGCCCTTTTGCACCTCAATCCTTCCTCTTCTGAAGGAACCTCTCCGAGCATCTGTTTGAAAAATCGCTGGCCTCTTGCCCTTCTCTCTATTCACCGCTCTGAGCTCGTTCTGGGATTGTACCATTTCAATTCCTCTTTCAATCTCTTGTGCTCGTCTCAAAGCATCTCCAAACTCAGTAATACATAGCCCTATCAATCTATCTCTGATGACGGGCTTCAATCCATACACAAACTTCTCTGTGCAGAGCTCTTCATTCTTGAAGGTCTCTGGGTCATATCTCAATAGCGCGGTGAATTGGCTCTCATAGTCATCCACAAACATGTCACCCTGTACCAAACTCAAAAACTCAGCCTATTTCTTTCTCTGGGCGGCTCATGGTACATATTAGGTCCTAAAGGCTGTCTAAAACTCTTCCCAACTAATCACATCCAGGTCGGATATCAGAATACCCTGGGTAGTACCCCACCAATCTCGAGCTCTCCCCTTCAACATATAGATACTCATACTGACCTTCTCAGCATCGGTGCACCCTAGATAATCGAATATAACTCTCAACTCCGTCAACCATTCCTCAGCCTCTGTAGGATCCTTCTTTCCCCTAAATGCGGGTGGATTCATCTTCAAAAAATCTTTCAGTCGGACCATACTTCTGTCCTCAGGCTGAGTGACGGGAGGCACTGGGGGTATGGGAGGTCCTTGTGGTGGTGTAGGAGTAGTACCTGAGGCATTAACTCTAAAGTGTTGCGCGAATAACGCTGCCATCTGCTCAAAACCTTACCTCACATCGGTCTCAATCTGATTAAATCGAGAGTTAGGACTCTCTGGTTGTGGGGCAGGTGGCGGAGGGGACTCTGCCTGCCTCCTCGAACGACCTCGTTGTCCACTCATTCTCTATCTTAACTCGTCTCCTGCGCGTACATATCAAAATCGATTGAAATCTCAACCCTCAGATTCAGTTCATGACCAGACTATTACAGACACTTGGGATGTATTCTATTTCACTTAACCGACACTGACAGTACTAGACACCCTAAGCTCTGATACCAAGAAAACTCTGTCACGCCCCGAAAACGCTAAAAATAAGGCAAATTTAAAAACCTTTTTTTTTTACTTATCAATTCACAATTAAGAGTGCATTCCTGTGCAGTGTCATGCATCATCATATTGATCATACCTCAGGATCTCAAGTTAATTAATCCTAATACATCCCATACAGTGTTATACATCAAGTGTCTGCAATTACAATATTTGTTTGGGTACATGAAAAGATAAAAGATACCTCAAAATACAATATATGACCTAGAACTCAAGTCCTCCACTAGCCACTACTCCGTACGTCGCAGGGAAACCCTTTTTCACTTGAAGAAATCTGGGGGGGAAAGAAAATAGGGTGAGCTTCTAAATCGCTCAGTAAGGGGGTAAGGGACTCTTTTCATAAATCAAAATGCACATCACAAAATATTTATTTGTATGTGAAACTCATTATATTTATTTGAAAACCATAGCATGAAAGTACTCAAAACGACATTCTCATATCTCAAATCATGTGAAAACATGAAGTAAAAAGGCTCAGTATAGAGCAGTAACAAAGCATGTGAAAATAATTCGATAATCGCTTTCTCAATAAACGTGATAAAATCACTGTAATAGTAATGCACGTGGCGCAGCCACTAAACACATGTGGCATAGCCACTGATTTGAATTTACACGTGGCACAGCCACTAAACACACGTGGCATAGCCACTGATTTAAAATCACACATGGCACAGCCACTAAACACATGTGGCATAGCCACTGATTTAAATTCACACGTGGCACGTGTCACGACCCTCAACTTACAAAAATACGTACAAATTTTTCGCATTTTCATGCATCGATCCTTAATCATCCTTCCTCGATCGTGAACAACAACACACTTAATAGTTGGGCTGTGTGTCGACGTCTAACTCACTCCACCATACCAATTTAATTTGAAACATTATTCATGAGTAAACACTTGTATAAATGTATATATATCAGAGTTGTTACATGTGTTTACAATGTTTTACATCCCCAGTAGTTACATACAAAATGCTACTATGCTATGTCTAATTTAGATACAAAATAATCCAAGTGTGTATACCTTTAGCGATGGGATGCAGCGGATTACCAAAAAGGGAATGCCTCCAGTCACGCTCAATCTATAGTCAAATCTCTGTAGAGAGGGGAAAATAAGGGGGGTGAGCAAACCACACGCTCAGTAAGGCAATCATGCGAACAGGTAGATACTGTACTATCTACGTGATCGTGATGCCATGCTCAAAAGCATTTAATTCAATGTTTATCTCAAAACATGAGTGTATGATTGTGTTAATGGTATGTAAAGCATTCATGCTATAGAAATTAAGTGCACATGTCAACTCAAAGCATGGTATAAATCATCATGCATAGTTCACAATAAAAGCATGGCATTAAACATCATGCATTTTCACAATAAAGCATGGCATTAAACATCATGCATTTCCACAATAAAGCATGGCATTAAACATCATGCATCCGTGCACTTTAAAACCATTAACAAATCAATTCAACGTCAGGTCCCAGCCCATCCCTCGGGCTTTCCTGACCACAATCACTTCAAACATGGATTTATTCTCAAATAGCATTAGACATGTGAGATAGGCAGTTTCAACAATAGGTAATAACCTCAAGGCCTATGTACATAACCTGTGATACCGGCTACACGGATCAGGTGTGCGGGATATCACCACCATCTGCTTCCACACGGGAGGTGGGTCAAATCCTACCCGTCGATCCATAGCAGATCTCGTCTGAAGACGGCACATCACATCACAACACGGTACAATGTACTCCATGCTACATGCACGGTACAACGTACTCCGTGGACCCCCAGCCTTATCCCTCGTTCGGGCTCATCAGCTGTTCCTCCAACCCTTATCCCTCGTTCGGGCTCATCAGGTGAATCTCCAACCCTTATCCCTCGTTCGGGCTCATCAGGTTGCTTTAACATGCCATGTCTCAAAACAATGCACGTGTGAGCCTATTTAATCGATATGACACCAAGTCTACTCGAAGCTCCAAACACGGCAACATGCAAGGTGGGCATCCAGTGCGAGACAAACTCAAGCACAATGCCAAAACAATATGAAATCCATGTGAAAACTAGTGCCTCTTGCACTCTTTCATACTCACGAAATCATGTAGGTGGCTCAAAACTTGCAAAATGTGGTTATCAAAACCAAAACATACTCATTTCTTTTGCAAATCATTTCAATGTTAGCCAACCTACCAATCATTTGCTAAAAAGCAATAAAACATGATTTCTAAAGAAATATGCTTTTGTTTTCATGCACATTTCTCAAACTCCCAACTTTTACCCTTCAATCACCCAACAACAACATTTCCTAATCTCATGCATTCTAGCAAAACATTTATGCGCCCAAATTGCGCACAATACCTCTAAGAGTCCACACAATTCCCTTACCTCGATTTACTTGGTGTGACTCCTTTCCTTTTAGCTTCTCACGCTCTTGGCTCAACTCGCCTCGGCGTATCCTCGGAAGCTGCGATTCATTCATTAAATCGATTGAGTTAACATATTTAACCCATAATTGACTTCACTAGTCAACATTATTTACTTATGCATTTTACAAATGCCTTAACATTTTACCTCTTTTAGGTAAATCTCACAATTTATCCACTAACAACATCTTAAATTCATACCCATAACATTATTGTCACCTCTAGACATCCCATTTCTCATTAATCCCAATCAATTTCACTTTCTCACACTAAATCATTTCTAGGTCATAATCATACCAATGCATTTTTGATAGTTTCTAACCATCCATACTCATGCTAAACAACTCCAAAATCAATTATATAGACCATGTATCATAGTTGGAGTGTTAGAATCTTACCCAATTGATTTCTC
Organism: Firmiana major; assembly: GCA_033439115.1. Classification (NCBI taxonomy): domain Eukaryota; kingdom Viridiplantae; phylum Streptophyta; class Magnoliopsida; order Malvales; family Malvaceae; genus Firmiana; species Firmiana major. The sequence continues at coordinate 46,416,040 of CM065902.1, forward strand.
CTCTTGCTCCAAATGGCAATGCCCTTAACTCCTTCGATACCAATAATGGGAAAATGCCTTCCAACTATGTTGTTCTTCTCTTTGATAGGAACAACTTTGCCTCTAATGGTCTCTCTTCAAATCTCACTGAAAATGGCTGATTTTAGAGAGAGAAAGTTAGGTTTTTGGGTTGAAAATGAAAGATTTGTGTTTTTCTCGAAATTTTCTGATTTTCCAGCTCTCCTTATATAGAAATAGCTTGAGGAGATCGATCTGGTCCAAGAGGAGATCGATCTGGTCCCTTAAAATCCCTCTTTTTCACGGCATTTTTAAGCCTGAGATCGATCTGTCGAAGCATGAGATCGATCTGTCAAGGCATGAGATCGATCTGTCGAAGCATGAGATCGATCTGCTCCCAAACAGAGAGCTAAGGAGATCGATCTGGTCCATTGGAGATCGATCTGTTCTATTCTCTCGCCCAAATAAGAGCATTCTGGCTCTTCCAGATCGATCTCTCATCCCATGAGATCGATCTGCCCTTCAAAATTTCCAGATTTCCTCTGCAACAACACTTACCAAACATCCTAAATTTGCTACCATGATCATTTCCTCATTCATTCATCTTTGAGACTTGAAGATGACATCCATCCTCACTTCATACACATTAAAATTTGTGTAGGATCTTTGTATGACCAATGGTACTTATTGTAAACTAAAATGGAAATGCACATCTTATGCCATTATACTTCCATTTTACCAAGCTATTCAAAATCCATTCTACACACATTCTCCACATGTTTAAGTCCATTACTACACATTCATATATAATGAAACTTGTATGTACGATTATCACTCTCATTACAAGTGTGTACATTACTTGTGGACTTACATCACATATACTTCACTCATGAATTCATAGTACAACTCTATTTACACTTCTATGTGCATATATACCCTTATACATATACGGGGTCTCACATTCTCCCCCACTTAGAAAATTTGGTCCTCCAAATTGGAACCAATTATTCTGTGAACAACTCGGGATACCTCTCCCGCATCAAATTCTCCAATTCCCATGTGGCTTCTTCCATAGTGTGATGTTGCCAAAGTATCTTCACCAAGGGAATTGTCTTTGTCCTCAGCACTTTCTCTTTTCTGTCCAATACCCGAACTGGCTTCTCAACATAGGTCATACCCTCATTGAGCTCCAAAGGCTCATATCTTATCACATGTGCCGGGTCCGGGTGATACTTCCTCAACATGGATACGTGGAAGACGTTGTGCACACTTGCCAACTCTGGTGGTAATGCCAACCTATAAGCCTTGTCTCCCACCTTATCAAGTATCTCAAATGGCCCTATATATCGAGGGCTCAACTTTCCCTTCTTCCCAAATCTCATGATTCCCTTCGAAGGGGAAACTTTCAGAAACACTGACTCACCCACCTCAAACTCTAGTGGTCTCCGTCTCTTGTCAGCATAACTCTTTTGCCTGCTCTGAGCTGTCCGTAACCTCTCACATATCAATTGGACGTCCTCAGAGGCTTGTCTAACCAAGTCGGGAGCAAAGATCTGTCTGTCACCAACCTCTTCCCATCCAATAGGGGAACGGCATCTACGCCCATACAATGCCTCATATGGTGCCATCCCGATACTCGCATGAAAACTGTTATTATACGCGAACTCTGCGAGTGGCAAATGGTCATCCCAGGAGCCTCCAAAATCCAATGCACACGCTCTCAACATGTCCTCCAGGGTCTGTATAGTCCTCTCTGACTGACCATCTGTCTGAGGATGAAACGCGGTGTTAAAATTCAACTGGGTCCCCATCGCTTCCTGAAACTGTTCCCAAAAGTGGGAAGTGAAGCGGGCATCCCTATCAGAAACAACGCTCACTGGAATTCCATGTAGCCTCACTATCTCGCGCACATATAGGTTCGCTAACTGGCTCAGAGTATCGGTAGCTCTCATAGCTAGAAAATGGGCTGATTTCGTCAACCGATCCACAATCACCCATATGGCATCATGACCTCTCCGGGTCCTCGGCATTCCCATCACAAAATCCATGGTGACATGCTCCCACTTCCATGTCGGTATCGGTAGAGGCTGCAATAACCCTGCAGGCTTCTGATGCTCTACCTTCACCTGCTGACAAACGAGACACTTAGCAACATATTCAGCAATGTGCTTTTTCATTCCCGACCACCAATAAACCTTTCGAAGGTTTTGATACATTTTGGTACCCCCTGGGTGTATCGTATACTTCGATGAGTGAGCCTCTGTCAGGATCAACCTTCTGATCTCTGCGTCATCAGGGACACATATCCTACCTCTGAACCTCAACAATCCATCCGAACTCAACCCAAAGTCCGTCTCTATACCCCTCTGTATCTGCCCGACAATATCACCACACTGCTGATCAACTCGCTGAGCCTGTCGGATTCGATCTACCAGATCCGGTTCCAACTGCAGGCTAGCTATCATAAATCCACTATCAGCGTCAGGCGGGGTCATATCCAAGCTGAGGTTCATGAACTGTTCCAACAGCTCGTGTTCCCTGATCATCATGAATGATACCATCCCGAGATGCTTCCTACTCAATGCATCAGCAACCACATTTGCTTTACCCGGGTGGTATAAGATTTCACAATCATAATCCTTTAACAACTCGAGCCATCTCCTCTGTCTCATGTTCAACTCTTTCTGTGAGAACAGGTACTTAAGGCTCTTATGATCTGTATAAATCTGAAATCTCTCACCATAGAGGTAGTGGCGCCATATCTTCAGCGCAAACACCACCGCTGCCAACTCCAAGTCATGGGTCGGGTAGTTCCTCTCATGATCCTTTAACTGTCTTGATCCATAGGCTACTACCTTCCCATCCTGCATCAATACACAGCCCAGTCCTAGGTGTGAAGCATCCGCATACACCGAGAAACCTCCTGAGCTGGTAGGAATGGTGAGTATTGGAGCTGTAGTTAATCTCCTTTTCAACTCCTCAAAACTTTCTTCACACTTCTCGTCCCACACAAACTCTACATTTTTCCTCGTGAGACGTGTCAAAGGAGCAGCTAACCTCGAAAATCCCTCTACAAACCTTCGATAATACCCAACTAAACCCAGAAAACTCCTGATCTCTGTCACTGTCTGGGGTCTCTGCCACTGAACTACGGCCTCAATCTTAGATGGATCCACTGATACTCCATCCTTTGATACTATGTGACCCAGAAAGGAGATCTGTTCCAACCAAAAGTCGCACTTACTGAGTTTAGCATACAACTTCTTCTCTCGGAGGGTTTGTAGCACTATCCTTAAATGCCTTTCATGCTCCTCTCTAGACCTTGAATACACCAGTATATCATCAATAAACACAATAACAAATCGATCCAAGTACTGGTGGAATACCTCATTCATCAAAGACATAAAAGCTGCGGGAGCATTCGTCAACCCGAATGGCATAACAATAAATTCATAATGTCCATACCGGGTGCGAAAAGCTGTCTTGGGTACATCTTCACCTCGTATCTTCAACTGATGGTACCCTGATCTCAGATCTATCTTGGAAAAGACCTGCGCTCCCTTAAGCTGATCCAATAAATCATCGATACGTGGGAGGGGATACTTATTCTTGATGGTGGCCTTATTCAACAACCGGTAGTCTATACACAGTCGGAGGCTTCCATCCTTCTTCCTTACAAACAGAACCGGTGCTCCCCAAGGTGAGACGCTCGGCCTGATGAACCCCTTCTCCAGCAACTCTTGTAATTGTTTCCTTAACTCCTCTAACTCAACTTGAGCCATTCTATATGGTGGCTTGGACATCGACTCTGTACCAGGTGTCAAATCTATACCAAACTCCATCTCCCTATCTGGAGGTAACCCTGGTAACTCATCCGGAAAGACATCTGGAAATTCCCTAACCACGGGTATGTCTTCCAACTCCGGACATGCCTTATCCGTCTCAATCACAAAAGCGATGAATCCTTCACATTATCCTTTCCACCATTAGTATCATAAATCATCACATCACATACATAAATGAAATCAAATTTATCTTTCATACATCATGTATCAAGATTATACTCATCACACTTATAAAAATCATGTTCTTTAATTTCATTTCACAAAATTAACTACAAGATTGTCTATCTTTGGAAACATCAAGGTTTTAGCATGACAATCCATAACAACATGATTGGCAGCCAACCAATCCATTCCTAGGATCACATCAAAATCACTCATGTTTAATAAAATTAAATCGGCTATCATCTCTTTACCTCCTATCTTCATTTTACAATCCCTATATATATGCTCAGTCAACTGACTATCATTCATAGGGGTAGATATCAATAACATCTTATCAAGCAGCGTGGGTTTTACATGCTTCAACAATTTACATGCAAAGGATGGCGAAATAAAGGAATGCGTGGCACCAGGATCAAACAGTACATAAGCTTCTAAATCAAGGATTTGGATGGTACCTTTTACCACATCTGATGACTGATCTGCAGTATCCTGATCCAGTGCGTGCACTCGTCCTCTGCTTACACCCACTGCTTGCTTCCCCTTTTCCTCCGCGGTAGCCTTCCTCCTCGGAGCAGCTGTACCAACTGGAGCTCTCTCTGGCTCCTTGCCCTTCTGTGGGGCTCTCTCTCTCATCTCGGGGCAATCTCTGCTTATGTCCCCTGGCTTCCCACATCTGAAGCATACAACCTGAGGTCCATAACATGGTCGAGTACCATGGTACCTACCACACTTGCCACACTGTTCTGTAGTAGGCCGTGGTCCTCCAATCACGATTCCCTTAGTTGGAGCAATGGCCGGATACATGGGAGTATCAACTGTCCTCTCCCTGATCTCATCAATTCTTGACCTCTTTCCAGAGAATCTCTTGCTTCCTTTATAGCTGAAGCCTCTATCCATCATAGGTCTCTTCTTATCTTTGTCCCTCATCTTACCAACCTTTCCAAATTCTGAGGCGATTCTATCAACATCTTGTTCACATAGTTGCGCCCTGTGCACTGCCTCCTCATAGGTCGGTATATCTAGGGGAACCAGTCTAGACCTGATAGCCGGTCTCAATCCATCCACAAACTTCTGGATCTTCTCGACCTCATTACTCATCGTGTTGGGATCATATCTGCCCAGGGATATAAAAGCAGTCTCATACTCGTCCACAGTCCTGCTCCCTTGGGTCAGTCCCAAAAATGCCATCTTTAGCTTTCGCTGGGCGGTATCCGGGACATACTGTCTCCGAAAGGCCTCTAGAAACACATCCCAGCTGATCTCAGTTTGCCGGGCTCTCAAAATAGGCCTGGTGGATTTCCACCAATGTTCTGCTGATCCCTTCAGCATAAAAGCGGCAAATGCTACCACTCGGTAGTAGTGCACTCAAAGAACCCATATAATTTCTCGATCTCATTGATCCAATCCTCAGCCGCTACTGGGTCCTTTACTCCACTGAAAGACGGCGGTCTAAACTTCTGGAACTGCCGCAGTCTATCCAAATCACATCCATATCCCCAACCTCTACTGCCTGGCATAGCAACCGGCGTAGGCACATCCTGTGGGGGTGGGGTATCTGTCGTCTGAGGTCCTTGGGCTTGCCTTGCCTGTGTCTCGGGAGCTGCTGCCTGCTCGGCATCACCCTGTGTAGCGGGACTCTGTCTACCGCCAACTCCAGGTAAAGATTGAGTGACCAATTCCAAAATCATCTCAATGCTCCGCTCAATCCTCGCGAAGCGAGCCTCAGTACTCTCGGGCCTCTCCTCTGGACCCTGTGGAGCGTGCTCAACGTCGACCTCCACCTCAACATCTTCTTGAGCCTCGTGTGTTTTCGGCTCAACACGACCCCCAGGCCTACCTCTACGGCCTCGAGCTTGTGCTCTCATCCCTCTACCGCGACTGGTATTAGGCATACTTACTCAGTTCCCTACATTCACAACCAATTACTTAGTCAACCCATCGACATACACTATTTGTATCTAAACAAGCACAGTAACTTGGGGATGTAATTTTTTTACTTATTAAGTATTTTAAACACGACACACGTCAGACCAACCCGGGCTCTGATACCAACTTCTGTCACGACCCTAACTTACAAAAATACGTACAAATTTTTCGCATTTTCATGCATCGATCCTTAATCATCCTTCCTCGATCGTGAACAACCACACACTTAACAGTTGGGCTGTGTGTCGACGTCTAACTCACTCCACCATACCAATTTAATTTGAAACATTATTCATGAGTAAACACTTGTATAAATGTATATATATCAGAGTTGTTACATGTGTTTACAATGTTTTACATCCCCAGTAGTTACATACAAAATGCTACTGTGCTATGTCTAATTTAGATACAAAATAATCCAAGTGTGTATACCTTTAGCGATGGGATGCAGCGGATTACCAAAAAGGGAATGCCTCCAGTCACGCTCAATCTATAGTCAAATCTCTGTAGAGAGGGGAAAATAAGGGGGGTGAGCAAACCACACGCTCAGTAAGGCAATCATGCGAACAGGTAGATACTGTACTATCTACGTGATCGTGATGCCATGCTCAAAAGCATTTAATTCAATGTTTATCTCAAAACATGAGTGTATGATTGTGTTAATGGTATGTAAAGCATTCATGCTATAGAAATTAAGTGCACATGTCAACTCAAAGCATGGTATAAATCATCATGCATAGTTCACAATAAAAGCATGGCATTAAACATCATGCATTTTCACAATAAAGCATGGCATTAAACATCATGCATTTCCACAATAAAGCATGGCATTGAACATCATGCATCCGTGCACTTTAAAACCATTAACAAATCAATTCAACGTCAGGTCCCAGCCCATCCCTCGGGCTTTCCTGACCACAATCACTTCAAACATGGATTTATTCTCAAATAGCATTAGACATGTGAGATAGGCAGTTTCAACAATAGGTAATAACCTCAAGGCCTATGTACATAACCTGTGATACCGGCTACACGGATCAGGTGTGCGGGATATCACCACCATCTGCTTCCACACGGGAGGTGGGTCAAATCCTACCCGTCGGTCCATAGCAGATCTCGTCCGAAGATGGCACATCACATCACAACACGGTACAATGTACTCCATGCTACATGCACGGTACAACGTACTCCGTGGACCCCCAGCCTTATCCCTCGTTCGGGCTCATCAGCTGTTCCTCCAACCCTTATCCCTCGTTCGGGCTCATCAGGTGAATCTCCAACCCTTATCCCTCGTTCGGGCTCATCAGGTTGTTTTAACATGCCATGTCTCAAAACAATGCACGTGTGAGCCTATTTAATCGATATGACACCAAGTCTACTCGAAGCTCCAAACACGGCAACATGCAAGGTGGGCATCCAGTGCGAGACAAACTCAAGCACAATGCCAAAACAATATGAAATCCATGTGAAAACTAGTGCCTCTTGCACTCTTTCATACTCACGAAATCATGTAGGTGGCTCAAAACTTGCAAAATGTGGTTATCAAAACCAAAACATACTCATTTCTTTTGCAAATCATTTCAATGTTAGCCAACCTACCAATCATTTGCTAAAAAGCAATAAAACATGATTTCTAAAGAAATATGCTTTTGTTTTCATGCACATTTCTCAAACTCCCAACTTTTACCCTTCAATCACCCAACAACAACATTTCCTAATCTCATGCATTCTAGCAAAACATTTATGCGCCCAAATTGCGCACAATACCTCTAAGAGTCCACACAATTCCCTTACCTCGATTTACTTGGTGTGACTCCTTTCCTTTTAGCTTCTCACGCTCTTGGCTCAACTCGCCTCGGCGTATCCTCGGAAGCTGCGATTCATTCATTAAATCGATTGAGTTAACATATTTAACCCATAATTGACTTCACTAGTCAACATTATTTACTTATGCATTTTACAAATGCCTTAACATTTTACCTCTTTTAGGTAAATCTCACAATTTATCCACTAACAACATCTTAAATTCATACCCATAACATTATTGTCACCTCTAGACATCCCATTTCTCATTAATCCCAATCAATTTCACTTTCTCACACTAAATCATTTCTAGGTCATAATCATACCAATGCATTTTTGATAGTTTCTAACCATCCATACTCATGCTAAACAACTCCAAAATCAATTATATAGACCATGTATCATAGTTGGAGTGTTAGAATCTTACCCAATTGATTTCTCCTCTTGCTCCAAATGGCAATGCCCTTAACTCCTTCGATACCAATAATGGGAAAATGCCTTCCAACTATGTTGTTCTTCTCTTTGATAGGAACAACTTTGCCTCTAATGGTCTCTCTTCAAATCTCACTGAAAATGGCTGATTTTAGAGAGAGAAAGTTAGGTTTTTGGGTTGAAAATGAAAGATTTGTGTTTTTCTCGAAATTTTCTGATTTTCCAGCTCTCCTTATATAGAAATAGCTTGAGGAGATCGATCTGGTCCAAGAGGAGATCGATCTGGTCCCTTAAAATCCCTCTTTTTCACGGCATTTTTAAGCCTGAGATCGATCTGTCGAAGCATGAGATCGATCTGTCAAGGCATGAGATCGATCTGTCGAAGCATGAGATCGATCTGCTCCCAAACAGAGAGCTAAGGAGATCGATCTGGTCCATTGGAGATCGATCTGTTCTATTCTCTCGCCCAAATAAGAGCATTCTGGCTCTTCCAGATCGATCTCTCATCCCATGAGATCGATCTGCCCTTCAAAATTTCCAGATTTCCTCTGCAACAACACTTACCAAACATCCTAAATTTGCTACCATGATCATTTCCTCATTCATTCATCTTTGAGACTTGAAGATGACATCCATCCTCACTTCATACACATTAAAATTTGTGTAGGATCTTTGTATGACCAATGGTACTTATTGTAAACTAAAATGGAAATGCACATCTTATGCCATTATACTTCCATTTTACCAAGCTATTCAAAATCCATTCTACACACATTCTCCACATGTTTAAGTCCATTACTACACATTCATATATAATGAAACTTGTATGTACGATTATCACTCTCATTACAAGTGTGTACATTACTTGTGGACTTACATCACATATACTTCACTCATGAATTCATAGTACAACTCTATTTACACTTCTATGTGCATATATACCCTTATACATATACGGGGTCTCACAGCACGACCACAGGATAAGGTTTCACGTGGCAACGGCCACCAAATATACGTGGCATAGCCACTGAATGGGGGATCTCACGTGGCAACGGCCACCAAATAGGGTTCTCACGTTACCAGAATGGAGAAGAATCGGGCTTACATGCTACCAGAGCAATGCCCGATGTGTACTCATAATTACACACCTAAGTCTTATCACATAAGACTGGTTTGCCTTTACGTAGAACTCATAGTGGTTTTTCTCTCATAAAACTCATTTGAAAACCGTTTTGTACTCAACACAAAACATATTAAAATCGAGTTCCAACCGGCAAAGCACGCACACATTACTCAAATCTCGATATTGCCTTAACGTAGAGCCCAATTATAAACTCATAAAAAATTGGGCTCCAACCGGCTATAAAAATCGTGTGCATTCTCATCAAAACACAACACATCAAACATGCTTGTTTTATAAATCACAAATCATACTATATAGTTCAAAATCACATACACAATTGGTTTAGTTTCCCTTACCTCTTTGCACCTCGTATAGTGCAACTGTTTCCCCCTTGTCACAGACTAGTCTCGTATTCCGCTCTGGAACTCCCGAGCTGTCCAAACGATGTTAAAACATCAATATTCATCATCACAGTACCTCAATTCTCTAAAATCAAGCATAATTGCTCATAACACCTCCAATCTCTTGATTCTTGTAACTCTACCCCAAACTACAATCTCATCCACAACACTTCCACATTCTACATTTACCATGTCTTAATATCTATGCTAATTCACCACATTGTCTAAATTTCCATTTATAGCTCAAAATTCTCAAAATTACCAAAATTGCTAAATATCACTATCACTCCAACTACATTGTAATTTCATCAATCCCTAATCATTTTTCAACTATTTCAACACAATGCCAACAGCTATCATTACCAAAATCATCTCAAATATCAAGATCGAGGTTTAGAAATTACCCAAAAATTGTGGAGAGCTTATCTCTTGCCTCGATTCAATCCGTCTTACGATTTCCAAGTATGTTGTTCTCCCTTTGATGAGGAACAACTTTCCTTCTTGCCACAGCCTCTGATTTGGACAGAAATGGGTGCTTTGGATGAGTGAGAAAGCTAGGGCTCGGTGAAAATGAGGGTTTGGAAGAGAGAGAAAGTGAAATTACAGGAGAAAGCAAGGGTTCCTTATATAGACTGAGGGTAGGAGATCGATCTGGCTCTTGATGAGATCGATCTGCATTTGAATTTAGGGACGATTTGGGGCAATTTTATGCCTAGGAGATCGATTTGTCGAGGGGTGAGATCGATCTCTTTATCACTTTATGAGATCGATCTGCTCCTTGAGGAGATCGATCTTCTCCCAAACAGAAACGTTTGGAGATCGATCCCTTCCTCATGAGATCGATCTTCTCTCAAACAGAATCATAAGGAGATCGATCATCTTCCATTGGAGATCGATATGCTCCTTAAATTCCTCCTTCCTTGTCATTTTTAATTCACCAGATCGATCTCTCCTTCCCCAAGATCGATCTGACCTCTTAGTTTCACACTTATGTTAAACACTTACACATAAACCTCCAAATATAATTTTCACAATTCACTTAGCTCAATAAATTACACTTCAAGTTCTTATTACATCATTAAAATATATCTAAAATTCTTAGATCTCACACCAGCACTTTGTCAAAACAATTCAAGTGAAAATCTGGTGCGAGTTGACTCTAGCACCCTGTCATGAAAATCATATGAAAATCTAGTGCGAGTTAGACTCCAGCACCCTATCACAAAAATCATGTTAAAATCTGGTGCGAGCTAGGCTCTAGCACCAATGCATGTAAAACTCTAGTGCGAGCTCTTGCTCCAGCACTAATGCATGCATCACACAAATCAAAAACTCGTGCGAGCTGAGTTCTAGCACGTCAGATTTCTATAAAATCATGAATGCGGCTACATTTCTCAAATCAATTTTAGAGAAAATCAACATTGATTAAAGTTATGCAATGCTGTGCATTTTATTTAAAAGTTAGCCAGCCTACCCATGCATGTGTCAAACCACCTAAAAAAAAGCAAGAACCTCTTGTTCTTGCTCCTCCCAACTTTTCCTAATTTTGGAAATTTTACCCTTCACAAGGGTATTTTGGTAATTTACCCATCCGGGGTACTAAAATTTTTATCTTAAATCTAGATCCTTCTAACACTTTAAGAGACTGCAAATGAAGTTGAAATTGCGTAAAGTTACCTCTAACAGTGCGTAAAATTCCCTTACCTGGAATCACGCGCGAGCTTATCCTGTCTCGACCGTACCAGGACTCTCAATCCAATTCGCTCCAAACCAAGTCTACAGAGCTGCATATAACCACGTATCTGAGTCAGTTCTAATATAGTTATCAGTATTTCACTTATACTGATCGAATCAAAAACACTAGGCCCGTTTTACTTTATTGGCTCGATTGCATCTTAATGGGCCTCGACCCATTTCCAGCCCGTTTCCACTCATTAAATCCCTTCTTTGGGTGTATTGGGCTCTCAATACCTATTAGGCTTCATTCCAAACTCTTTGGATAGCTCGTATATCATTTACGACAATTAATTCAAAAATCTCAATATAATTGTTGTGCTCAAATGGAACACTACTGCAAGTGCATAGGTCAGTTTTCGAGTATAGAGTAAATATAAGTATCGCCCCACAGGGAATTATGTCTACTGCAAATCACTGTAATCAACAACCTTGAACTTTATTTAGAAAAAGTAATTTATATTGGTTAAGATCCTATTTACTATTCTAACTATTAATTACGAAACAAATTAATTAAAACAAATCGCAATTATTACGAATGAAAATATCATGGCAAAATATTCCTAGAACTCGACTTCACCTAACTAGGGTTCATACAATTCCTTTGATCAATTGTTGTTTTGATTTCAAATTGTTTATAGCCGAAATTATTTCCTGTTTATCTCTCCCGAGTTTTAAATAGTCATACCTAAATTACCTAATCCTAACCTCCTGATTCAGAATTAAATAATAGAGTTCATTAAGCGATGGTAATCCGTTTCTCTAAGGCTCATAAGAATTGTCAACCTCCCGATTCAATAATGTCCTATGTTAATCTACCCTTGTGCATATAAATAATCCCCTCTCCCGAGTGCCGGATTCCTATACTAATTCATCCAATTTGTGGTCAATCAACTAGAGCATTAAGAACAAGTAGATTAAATAAACATAATTGAGATCATCCAAACAATATCACAAAATAGTTGCAATCTGCCCAAAGTTGGCTACATCGATTCTAGGAAAAAGGAATTTAGTTCCTAGACATCATGATAAGCATCCAATAATTCCAAATTATCATCCCTAGAATAAATGTTGATTGAAAAAGATGTAAAAGATGGAGTTTTTATGAAGCTAAGAAAATCTTGAAGCCTTCTGTCGCAGCCTCCCTCGAAATTCTGATAAAAATACAATTTATAAGGTTTCCAAGCACTAAAACGTGGAAGGCCACGTGGAAAAACAGTGTTGCCCTAATCAGACTGCTATGCTGCGACAGTGATATTGATTTCTCAGATCTGCTCTGCACTGTCCAGTTTCTTCTATTGTTGCAGCATAAGTCACGATCAGCATCCTGCAACTTCGCTTCTTCATAGAATCATCAGAACCAGCTCCAAAAGCTTTAACTTCTCCAAATTGTTCTTTTTCCTGCACAAATGCACAAAACACATAAAACATACCTAATATTGCAAAGAACAAATCAAATAACTAAGTAAAAAGGGTTCTAAACATATATAAAATTCAGTGCTAACAAATACCCCCAAACTTAGAAATTTGCTTGTCCTCAAGCAAACACATACTAGAAACAGAACAATTTAAAGACTCTCAACCATACTCAGCTCACATACTTATCATACTAAATTGGGATTTTCCTCAAGAATTCATAAGGTTCTCAGCTTAAGATAAATTTCAGATTTATATTGTTCAAGTTAATCAAAGCAAACCAATCCCCCTTCACTCTTCACTTTCCACTTGTGTGTGTGTGTACAATCATTTACTCAAATTCATGCACTCAAGTGTTAATGCGAAACCTAAATGAAAATTAAACACAAGACTTCATTTGCTTGAATTAACTACTACTCTCCACTAATAAAGACTCATGCATAACCAAGAATCAAAAGGACTTTTCAACGGTTGTAACATAAGGCTCGGGTTTTAGGTGGGATAAAGGATATAATATGAAGTTTAATCCACCTAAAGCACTATAATCGCCTTTGGATTTAATTTGTTTTGAGCTCATGAATCACTACCCAACTTTACTCATTCTCGAGTTTGATTTTTTTTTTTTTTTGCAGTGTCACACTCTAGAATTTTATTTTTCACTACTTGTAACTACATATAACACTAAATTTTCATCAAGACCCGAGAACAAATCCTTATTTGTAGCATTCAAGTTCTCAAACCAATAATTTACAAACCACCCTGTTTTCTTTTGAGCTCCTCCCTTAATCCAAAAATTTTGATTGATAGTGCTTTAAGTAAGGGACCAAAAGAATAGGATAATCAAACAATTAGGCCATGGCTTGTAATATGGTTATAGAACAACAAAATGGAAAATTTTGGCTCAAAGGGTTTTCCAAAGGATTAATATAATTGGGTAGGCTTGAAAGGCTCAATCTCAAAACAAAAATGGCCTAGATCATTTTCCTAATCATGCATGGTCTATCAATTTCGTATCAAGTAATAACTAATCAAGTTCTAGAGTCTTTTTAGTTTCACATATCAACACAGTAAATGCATAAACTGAATATGATCGGTGCATAGTTTGAGTGAAAAGATTCAAGTGAAGCTTTCTATCCACATACCAATACTCAAACAATAAAAATCATCCATTTAAACAAAATTTGATCAATTCCTTACAAAATCCATCTTTGGCCACAATCTAGAAAACTAATCTGTAAAACTGAGTATAATTGCACACAAACAATAAAAAGAGGCACACAAAAAGAAATTGAAACAGGTACATAAAACATAACAAAGCATGGCAAACATAATAGCAGGCATGAAAAACATAGCAAAGCATGACACAAAGCACAGCCAATAACTCCCCCAAACTTAAGATTTTCATTGTCCTCAATGAATTGGAAAAAGTAGTAAAAAGGACTTCCCTGGGGTAGTCTAATTATCCGAATCCTCCTCTGAGCCACTTCAGCATCAGCTTCCTCCGGGGCAGCTTCTTCCATGTCATCATAATCATCATCATCTGCCTCCCCCTGCTGTGGCATACACCATTGTGGTGGCAAGGGGAATACTACCTCTCCCTCACGACCCCTCATATTTAGGTAGTCTACTAATGAATGATGGTAGGAGGCAACATACGCACAGAAAGTTCGATAGTCTCGGTTATTGTTACGCATCTCCTTCCATAACTCCTTAATCTCGTTTAGCACAGCGTCAATGGAGTCGAAAGTGGTGGAAGGTGCAGCGGATGGATCAGCAGAAGTACCAATAGAAGGTGGTGGTGGGGCAGCAGGAGGAGCAGCTTCTCTCTGAGTCAGAGGTACCCGAGGATTTTTGAAAGTGATTGCAGATTTTCTAGCCAGTCATGGTTCGTGCTCAGTCCAATATACGCCATATTTCTTACAAAGTCCACAAACCAAGGAAGGGTGAGGTAAACCTCTTCTATTTTCCCTGCGTATAAACTCTTGCATGGACCAAAAGATAATGGCTCCAAAATTAACAATCTTGCCAGTCAGAATACAGTAAAAGAGAGCAGCTCGATCGACATCAATGCTGCTTTTATGAGTTGTAGGCATGATTCGTGAGCAAATGAAATCATACCATTCGTGTAGACCATATTGAAGTCGAATGGAAAGGAATGCCATAGATTTAGCCCCTGGCCTCTTCTGCCAATGGGTGTGTGGTACTGTTAGTTCGTTAATGACCCGAACCAGCTCATCAGAATCAGTATGGAGAGCTGCGACATAACTGGTATATTCATCCTGCACCCCTTGCGGAAGGTCCAGGTACAAATTAATGGCGTTGGCGTTGTAAGGAACAAGAATACCCCTGACTTCAGACATTGAATAGGTGCTCTCCATTGCATTGGCATAAAATTCTCGGACTACATCAAGAATGGCATCTTCAGGTTATCCTGCTAATTTCAGCAACCCGAAATCCCTCAAAAACTCATATTACATATCCCAGCCACTAATATCAGGCCGAAAACTCCTTTCGATAATCATGTTTTTGTCCATAATTTTCTTGAAATTTTCTGCGGCTTGGCTGTTGACAAATCTAGAGGGATCATAAGCAGTGATGACCGGCTCTTCCCTCTGGGGAGATGGGGCTGAGCTATCAGTCACTTGACTCGAACTTTTCAGGTTTCATCTTGCTCGGGCTTTGGGTGCCATTACCAATGAAAGCTCAAATTGACAAGAATAGTGTTTAGCTGACCCCCGTCGGACAAGCGCATAAACTAAACCCAAAAATTTACGTCACAACTAGAATTTCTCCAACAACAATTGACCACCGAAAAGAGCTTCAAAATCTAAGTTGTAGAAAACAAAAGGAAATCCACTGGAAGATCGAAAATGCTTTAAGAAAGTAGTAAAATACCCGAAAAGGAAATCACGTAAGCTTAAGTTGGACCACTTTGTGTCTTTATCACCATCGGACAAGAAAACGCTTTCTACTTTCCCTAAGGGTTTCGGGACCACCAAGATTGCAAATCCACAAAAATTTGTTGGCCAAACTATCAAATCAGCAGAAAACAACAGAATCGGAAGAAAGAAAAATAATGGGTGTGGGGTAATCGGTGTACTTCTAAAAGAACAAGGAAAGATGTATTACTAGAAAAAGAGAGTCGGGAAGATGGAAAAAGTTCAGCAGCCGCTTTCAAAGTTGTTTTGGTAGGGTTATTTGACTTAACCGAATAGTGAGTGGGGTTGACAAAAATCAAGGATTCCGGTTTCCAATCAAACATTGCCATGTGTATTCCATTCATCCTGCTTTGAGAATTTCAGACATTTGTTCCCTTCTTTGACAAAATTTCTTCTCTCCCTCTTGCTGACTTTCTTTTTCTCATCTATGCAACCATTATTCGGTCTTCACCTTTCTGATCACGCACTCATGCATTCTTGCTTGCAGGATCATGATAATTATTCTTCCAAACTGTGCTCTTCTGATACATATGCCTGAAAAATAAATTTCAAACTAATAAAAATAAAAACAAACTAATAAAAGCAAAGAAAATAAAACGAAATGAAAACTAAAAATCTTAAAAAGATCAATTGGGTTATCTCCCCAAAAGCGCTGAATTTCAAGTCTTCAGCCAGACTGCTTCCAGTCTCCTTAATTCGGTTCACCAAGGGGAATGCTATCTAATTTACGCACTCCCTCTCCATAATAATGCTTTGTACGCTGCCCATTGACCTTGAACAAGCTTCCATCTGATTTCTTCAACTCAATTGCTCCATATAGGAAAACTTGGTTTATCTCAAACGGTCCTGACCACCTTGACTTCAATTTGCCAGGAAATAATTTAAGCCTTGAATTATACAATAGAACTTGCTGTCTAGGACTGAATTCTCTTCTCATTATCATCTTGTCATGTCATCTTTTGGTCTTGTCCTTGTAGATTCTTGCATTATTATAGGATTCATTTCTCAGCTCATCAAGCTCATTCAATTAGAGTGACCGATTTTCTCCAGCCTTGTTATAGTCAAAATTTAGCTTCTTAATGGCCCAGTAAGCTCGATACTCAAGCTCTACAGGTAGATGACATGCCTTACCAAATACCAACCTATAGGGAGACATTCCAATTGGAGTCTTATAGGCTGTCATGTATGCCCAAAGTGCGTCATCTAACTTGTTAGCCCAGTCTTTTCTATTCAGGTGGACAGTCTTCTCCAATATCAACTTCACTTCTCGGTTTGAAATTTCAACTTGACCATTTGTCTGCGGATGATAATCGAGAGCTACTTTATGTCGAATTCTGTATTTTGACATCAAACCATTGAAGATTTTGTTACAGAAATGAGTGCCTTCATCACTCAAAATGGCTCTTGGGGTACCGAATCTTGTCAATATATTATTGTGCAGAAACTGAATTACCACTTTTGTATCATTTACTGGTGTTGCTATTGCCTCTACCCACTTAGAGACATAATCAACAGCAAGGAGAATGTACAACTTCCTAAAAGATGGAGGAAACGGTCCCATAAAATCGATACCCCACACATCAAAGATTTCCACTTCTAGAATATTTGTCAAAGGTAATTCATGCCTTCTTGAGATGTTTCCAACCCTTTGACATCTGTCACATATTTTTACAAACATGTAACTATCTTTAAACACACTAGGCCAATAAAAACCTGATTGCAGCACCTTTGCTGCTATACGTTCTGCACTAAAATGTCCTTCATATGCTGCAGCATGGCAGTGGCGCAGAATTTCCTGAGCTTCATCTTTCGATACACATCGTCTTATAATCTGGTCTGGATACTTTTTAAACAGCAGAGGATCATCCCAAAAATACGAGTTGACATCATGGAAGAATTTCTTCCTCTGTTGATAAGTTAAACCACTTGGCATTAATCCTCCTGTTAAGTAATTCACTATGTCTGCGAACCAAGGCAGATTTTCATCAATCTTCATTATTGTCTCATCTGGAAATTGCTCTTGAATAGGCTGTTCTTACTGAATTTCAGATTGCTCCAACCTAGATAAATGATCAGCTATAACATTATCATATCCTTTTTTATCCCTGATCTCAAAATCAAATTCTTGCAAAAGCAAGATCCATCTAATAAGTCTGGGTTTAGCATCCTTTTTTGCAAATAGATAACGAATAGCTGCATGATCTGTATAGACAATGACCTTGCTCCCAATTAAATATGGTCTGAACTTGTCAAATGCATGTACAACTGCAAGCATCTCCTTCTCCGTTGTTGTGTAATTTTTCTGAGCATCATCTAAGGTCCTACTTGAATAATAGATAGCCCAAAAAATCTTGTCTCTCTTCTGTCCAAGGATAGCTCTAATTGCAAAATCACTCGCGTCGCACATCAGTTCAAATGGTTCTGTCCAATCTGGTGTGATCATAATAGGTGCAAAAATAAGTTCTTTCTTGATCTTTTCAAATGCCTGCAAGCAAAAATCATCAAAGGCAAAATCAGCATCTTTTTCCAATAAGTGACATAAAGGTTTTGAGATTTTTGAAAAGTCCCTGATAAATCTACGATAAAAGCCTGCATGTCCCAAAAAGCTCCTCACGACTTTAACTGATTTTGGAGGAGGAAGCTTTTCAATAGCAGCGACTTTAGCTCCATCCACCTCAATACCGTTAGCTGAAATTTTGTGTCCAAGGACGATCCCTTCTTGCACCATAAAATGACACTTCTCCCAATTTAAGACCAGATTGGTCTCTTCACATCTCTGCAAAACAAGTTCCAAATTAGATAAACATTGATCAAAAGTCCTACCAAATACCGAGAAGTCATCCATGAAGACTTCCATTATCTCTTCAACCATGTCAGCGAAAATTGACATCATGCATCTCTGGAAGGTTACTGGGCGTTACACAACCCGAAAGGCATCCTTCTATATGCGAAAGTTCCATATGGGTAAGTAAATGCTGTTTTCTCTTGATCTTCTAGGGCTATCACAATCTGGTTATAGCCCGAGTAGCCATCTAAAAAGCAATAATAACTGTGTCCGGCTAGTCTGTCTAGCATTTGATCGATGAACGGAAGCGAGAAGTGGTCTTTCCTAGTAGCTTTATTCAGCTTCCTATAATCGATGCTAACTTTTCATCCCGTTACAGTTCTGGTGGATATGATTTCATCGTTTATGTCACGAACTTCTGTCATTCCACCCTTTTTAGGTACAACCTGCACAGGACTCACCCAAGAACTATCAGATATAGCATAAATAATACCAGCATTTAATAATTTTAAAATCTTAGCTCTAACAACTTCTTTCATTACTGGATTTAGTCTTCTTTGTGGTTCGATAGAGGGTTTATGATTTTCCTCTAATCGAATTTTGTACATCACAACAGAGGGACTAATTCCTTTGATGTCAACAATAGACCATCCAATTGCCGGTTTGTGCTCTCTTAAAATTCTAAGAACTTGTCTTCCTCTGCAACTGATAAAAATGATGAAATAATTACAGAAAAAGTACTATCATCACCTAAAAAAGCATACCTCAAATGACTTGGTAATTCTTTCAATTCAGTTTTACCTTCTTTTTTTTCACTTACCTGTGACTTATCAATCTTCTCATTAGTTGTTGTAGTCGTACTTTCTAATGGATTGGCTTCCAAAGTAACAACGTAACTTTTAATTTCATCAATTAGTAATTCATCATCTAAATTAGAAACTGAATTTACCAGACATTGAGCCATAGGATCGGTTGGTGCTTCCTTTGTTTCAACTTCTCTTACACAACTCTGTACTACTTTAATCAACTTACAGGTCTTTGGCTCATCAGCAAATTTCATCGCCTTATAGATGTTGAACATAACTGATTCATCATTCATCCTCAGGGTTAATTGCCCTCCCTGAACATCGATTAGTGCTCTCCCAGTGGCAAGGAATGGTCTCCCAAGTATAAGTGGAATTTCTCTGTCCTCTTCATAATCTAAAACTACAAAATCGGCAGGAAAAATTAGCTTATCAACTTTAACAAGTACATCTTCTATTATACCTCTGGGATAAGTAATCGATCTATCCGTTAATTACAGTGTTATGGTGGTCGGCTTTACCTCTCTAAGACCTAGGCTCCTGAAAATAGATAAAGGCATTAAATTTATGCTAGGACCTAAATCACACAATGCCTTACCCACTTTCGATCCTCCAATCTCGCATGGAATAGTAAAGCTTCCAGGGTCTTTTAATTTTTACGGTAACTTCTACTGCAAAATTACACTGCATTCCTCTGTCAAGTTGATAGTTTCATAATCTTCAAGTCTCTGTTTCTTTGACAGCACTTCTTTCATGAACTTTGCATAATATGGCATCTGCTGCAGAGTATCAACAAACAGAATGTTAATATGTAATTTCTTAAATATATCAAGAAATTTCTTAAACTCAGATTCAATCTTCCTTTTATACAAAGCTTGAGGATAAGGAATAGATGGTTTTAACAAAGGAGGATTATCAGGAAAAATTTACTAAAAGGTTTAGAATTAACTCCCTGTTTTACTGTTTCTGATTCTACATCCTTTGTCATAACAGGTTCAGTCTGCTTCTTCTGCACCTCAGTTATCGGTGCAGTTTCTTCTTTCTCTTCTACCTTTCGTGGCTCATATGTGTTCCCACTTCTCAAAGATATAGCATTGCAGTCTTCTTTCGGATTGAGCACTGTGTCACTTGAAAACTTACCTCTTTCATTTAAAGAATTGACAGTTGCAGCTAATTGTCCCAAAGTGGTCTCAACAGACTTCATCTGTGCACCAAGACTGGTGTTCATCTCTGACACTTTAACTTTCACGTTGTCTAATCGCGCATCAGTTTTGCTAAATCTTCTTCTAGTTTCAACCATGAACTCCTCAAATTCGTTCCTTCTAACTCCACCATAACCTTGAGAATTCCCTTGGTTATTGAATCCTGTATTACTGTTACTTACTGCTGGTGGGTTTAGAACATTTTTAGAGTTACTATAATATAGATTCTCATGGTTTCTGAATCTTGGCTGGTAGTAGTTAGGAACTCGATTTCCTTGAAAACCAAAGTTAGATTATTAACATAATTCACCTGCTCCAAATCTGTCCCTATCAAGTTAGGATTTGTGCTGTCATGATGAATCATAGCTTGCGGCCCTTGTATACCCATTGAAGAAATTTATGTTGAAATCTGCTCAAGTCTTGCTAGGATGGCTATCTGCGTATCTAACTCATGCATACCTACTACTCTTCTAACATTAGCTCTTTCACCTAGCCATTAGCTGCTGTTTATAGCCATCTCCTCAATTAACTGCATAGCTTGATCAGGTGTCTTAGACCACAGTGAACCTCCTACTGAAGCATCCACAATAGCTCGTGTCTGCGGAGTCATGCCTCTGTAGAAAACTTGTATCTGGTTTCCTTCATCATATCCATGCTGAGGGCATCTACGCAATAACTCTTTAAATCGCTCCCATGCCTCATGTAATGGTTCTTGATCTAACTGTGTGAACTGGGCAATTTCTAATCTCATATGCATTGTCGTTCTTGGTGGAAAGTATTTTATTAAGAATTTTTGTGCCATCACTGCCCATGTCGGAATGCTTCCTACTGGTAGATTTTGATACCAACTCAAGGCTTTATCCCGAAGAGAAAATGGAAACAATCTCAGTCGAATAGCATCATCAGGGGCTCCATTAATCTTAATGGTGCTGCAAATCTGCAGAAAACTTGTCAAATGTGTGTTAGGATCCTCTAAGGCCGAACCTCCAAATTGATTTTGCATAACCATGTTGATCAATGCCTGCTTCAACTCAAAGTTATTACAGTTAATAGGAATCTCTCTTATAACAGCAAAATTCTGATTCACAACTGGGGTAAAGTAATCGCATATAGCTCGCTGCTGCTGATTTTCATCTGCTATGATTAAATTTCGATCTTTCTCTTCAAATCTGTTCTGTTGAATTTGCCTGATGGTTCTCTCAATCTCTGGATTTAACTCTTCTTTTATGTCTGTATTTCCACTTCTGCGAGTTTTTACCATTCACCTAAAATAAAAATTTGTAGATAGTAAATTAAAACAAAGATAAAAATCTAAATTAAAGTAAAGGCTATTGGGAATAGTGTTAACAAAAAACGAAACAACAATTCTCCGGTAATGGCGCCAGAAAACTTGTTGTGCTCAAATGGAACACTACTACAAGTGCACAGGTCAGTTTTCGAGTATAGAGTAAATATAAGTATCGTCCCACAGGGAATTGTGTCTACCGCAAATCACTGTAATCAACAACCTTAAACTTTATTTAGAAAAAGTAATTTATATTGGTTAAGATCCTATTTACTATTCTAACTATTAATTACGGAACAAATTAATTAAAACAAATCACAAATATTACGAATGAAAATATCAATGGAAAAATATTCCTAGAACTCGATTTCACCTAACTATGGTTCATACAATTCCTTTGATCAATTGTTGTTTTGATTTCAAATTGTTTATAGCCGAAACTATTTCCTGTTTATCTCTACCGAGTTTTAAACAGTCATACCCAAATTACCTAATCCTAACCTCTCGATTCAGAATTAAAATTAAGCGATGGTAATCCGTTTCTCTATGGCTCATAAGAATTGTCAACCTCCCGATTCAACAATGTCCTATGTTAATCTACCCTTGTGCATATAAATAATCCCCTCTCCCGAGTGTCGGATTCCTATACTAATTCATCCAATTGGTGGCCAATCAACTAGAGCATTAAGAACAAGTAGATTAAATAAACATAATTGAGATCATCCAAACAATATCACAAAATAGTTGCAATCTGCCCAAAGTTGGCTACATCGATTCTAGGAAAAAGGAATTTAGTTCCTAGACATCATGATAAACATCCAATAATTCCAAATTATCATCCCTAAAATAAACATTAATCGAAAAAGATGTAAAAGATGGAGCTTTTATGAAGCTAAGAAAATCTTGAAGCCTTCTGCCGCAGCCTCCCCGAAATTCTGTTGAAAAGACTATTTATAAGGTTTCCAAGCACTAAAACGCGGAAGGCCACGTGGAAAAACAGTGTTGCCTTAATCAGATTGCTATGCTGCGACAATGGTATTGATTTCTCAGATCTGCTCTGCACTGTCCAGTTTCTTCTATTGTTGCAGCATAAGTCACGATCAGCATCCTGCAACTTCGCTTCTTCACAGAATCATCAGAACCAGCTCCAAAAGCTTTAACTTCTCCAAATTGTTCTTTTTCCTGCACAAATGCACAAAACACATAAAACATACCCCTAATATTGCAAAGAACAAATCAAATAACTAAGTAAAAAGGGTTCTAAACATATATAAAATTCAGTGCTAACAATAATTCCCTAAATGAGGAATTTAATCCGTAATTCGTAAAATAAATCTTTAATACGCGAAAAATTACATAAATTATCATAAATGAGCTTTACTTACCCGAGATTATGTGATGGTGCGTAAATCGAAGTTCGATCAGGCTCACGTACACGATTTATCATCGAACTGCACAATTTTATATTTAATTCCAGGTTAATTTTCGATCAAATATAATTTAAATAAATTTCTCGAAAATCAAATCGATCACTTTTGACCTCTTACCGACTTATCCGAAGTTCGGTGTATCCCCAAAAATTCTTCCCCTTTTTTCCTTTTTTCTCTTTTTCTTCCTTTTTCTCCTTTTTTCCTCTCTTTCTTGGCTGAATCGGTTCGGTCCAGTTCAACCCGGTTCAGACTGGTCGGTTCAACCCGGTTCTCTTCTTGCTAAATCGATCCGTACCGTTCAAGCTTGCCTGTCACCATTCACGGCGTTTTCGATCGGTTTTCGGCTCATTTTTGGTGTAAATCGGTGCACCTGCACTAGGGAAGTGTTCAGCTGGGGTTGGGGTTGGCCGAATTGACGCAGGTGGCCGCCAATTTCGCTTCTCCTCTTTGCAACTTCTCTCCCTCGATCCGCCGGATTCTAGCGCCTTTGGCGGTCGTGTTGGTGCCTAGAGAGTCGCCCGATCTTCCTCTTCCTGCTCCGGTGGTCGTCGGCCCTCGTTTGGCACTGGTGGTCATCCGGTGAGGGAAACCCCCTCGGTTCGCCTTCTTCGCTTCATTTTCTTTCTTCTCTCTTCGCGTTTTCAATTTGAGTTTCTTTTTTTTTTTTATAATCTAGTTTATTATTATTTTATTCATTAAAATATAATAAAATACCTAAAATATCTAAAAAATCATATTTTATTCCTTAAAATATTACATTTTACCATAATTAATTTATTTAATCTATTTATGCACTTTCCTGGTATATTTTCTTCATATTTTTGGGATATTGTCCCGAGTGAATTTTCGATAAATTTTCATAATTTCGGATCTTGATCAATTGGACTCGAAATTTGATAATTTCCTCATTATTGATCAAGATATCCTAAATCCTTATTTTTAATTAAAATTTTCTTATCGAATTTACACCGAATTTTGGTCTTTTGACTGTTTTACCCTTATACACATTCGGGACCAAATCAGTCCAACTTCCCTTCACGAACACTCATTCATTTCATGTTTTAAATCCTCATCTCCAGTCTGAATCCCATTCGTTTAATTTGTTGCCATTTCAATCCTTCATAAGAAATTACGATTTAATTCGGGTCTTACAATTCTATCATGCAACTCATGCATTTTGGGTCACAACATGCTTCTTAGGTATTTTCACCTTATTTTTAGATAAAACACACTTATTATCATTTATCTCTATCACAACAACATATCTCTTTAAGGGAATTCATATAGAATATAATATCGAAATTCTATTCGAAATATGTGTAGTCATCTCTAGCTACTCACGAAATTCCCTTACCTCAAATCACGTCAAGTGACCTCTCTTCCTAGTTTTTGCTCACTCTTGTAGTCTGATTAGCTTCCACGATGATTTTTGAAGCTATTATAATTTTTGGCTTTAGTATATCACTATATACTCATTTCATTTGCCAAATCTCCATTTAATACATAGTTTTCCTCACTTTCTCCAAATATGATCTAAAACCACATTTTCACATAACTATCTTTATTTCTCCTTATTTTCAATTTATGCATTTCATAAGATTAACTTATAATCTTTCATAAATGCATATTCTACCATTAAATCAATGTTAACTCAATTTCCTCATCATTTTCTCATTTTCATGCCAAAACTAGGTCATGCTCATTTTTCATGATCCTTTTATTTCCAACAATTCATATATATACCAATCAACTCATCAATACACCTAGTTTAACATATATCAACTTGGTGCATTAACTCTTACCTAATTGAACTTTCCTTCCTTTTTCACTAAAATAGTAAAATTCTCCTTGCTCCTTGAACTCTTGATTTCAATCCTTTGTTTCCAAGTATGTTGCTCTCTTCTTGCTAAGAATAACTTTGCTCAACTGTATCTCCCTCAAAACTGATCACAAACTGAAGTTTACTAGTGTTTCTTGGCTAGGTTTAGGTTTATTTATTGAATGAAATAGTAAATCTCGAGAAAAATGAAGTGCAGAAGTCCAGTATTTATAGAATTGTCTTGATGAGATCGACCTTCTACCCTATGAGATCGATCTGCTCTGTATTTTTCCTCTTGAAATCGACCTTCTAGACTACATGAGATCGATCTGAATCAACTCAGAACCTTAAGGAGATCGATCTGCTCTTGCATGAGATTGATCTGTTGCAAGTCAGTAGCTTAAAGAAATAGATCTAGCCCCTTCTGAGATCGATTCCTTCAACACAGTATGTTTAGCAGATCGATCTGGCCCCATTAGAGATCGATCTGACCAGTTCCATCGCCCAAATAAGAGCATTTTTTGCTCTTTCAGATCGATCTCTCATCTTATGAGATCTATTTCTCATCCATATTTTCTAGATTTTACTGCAGTTTCTACAGTAAACACACACCAACTTCACTTATTTTGCTGTCATAATCATTTTCTCATCCAATTACCTTGAAGGCTTGAAAATGACATCCATTCATACTTTATATACATTGAAACTTGTGTGCACTCATGGTATAGCCAAAAGTATACAATACACATCCAAATGAAAGTATAAACTCATTCCATTTTACTTAACCACTCAAAACTCAAGATATTCCTATTTCACTCACGGAATTATCCCTCTTACACTTGTTCTATACTTGTAAACTTGCATGTATTTATTCCATACACATTTACAAACTTCACATATACATTCCTCATGATTTTCATTATTTGTGACTTGATCATACATCACAAGTCTTAAAGGTCACATTTACAAATTTTCGGGTCAAGTTTACTTTTAAGAAAAAAGTATTTACAGTCAATAGATAATTGTATTGACATGTATGCATGTTATGGAATGAATATGGTTGAGGTGACTAATATCGAATCACTGCCCAATAGTTTGGTGTTGAGTTATGACAGAAGGAAAGGTAAGTAAGATGCAAAAAATTTGTGGTGGTTTTTGGTAAGTCATGGGAGGTCGTGACATATATAATTAATTTGTTAGTTCAAAATGGTTTTGATGTTGGTGGTATATTGGCAACTGAAAAAAAAAATTAAATCTTTAACAAAATGGATGCGCACCCCACGTCACAAATGTGAATGGAACATATTTGTCAAACAAATGGTTTTAATCCTATTTTATTTCCAATTCTAGTGAAAATAAGATAGAACTTGCTCCATCATTTGTTTTTTTTTTTACCTTATATTGTTACTTCTTTTCGTAGCAATTATATTTCTTCTCTTACCTTACAAATTGACATAAATGACTGACTTTTTCTTTGAAAATTGTATTAACTAGTTAACTTCTTTTAAACTTGAAACCGAAAAATTTTCTGTTCAACATTATCCAACCACCTCTTTTTTTATTCCTTCAGATTTTTCAAAACTAGAAAACTTTTTACATATTTAGAGATGGCAATAGTTTAAGTTCTTTGTATGGCATGGAGGAAAATTTTTAAAAATATTGAAAAATAATTTCTCCAATTAATTGCTTTTCATCTCTACTAAACCCTAGTTAAGGTGAAGAAAACATAAAAACTTTTTTTATTATTATTATACTGATTTCCTTGGGAGTGATAATATTGATGATAAAAAGTCGTCAGATTATGATCTCTTTTAAGTATTGTTTTCCTTTTATCAAGGAGGGAAGGAGCAATTCAGTGGTAAGAAAATAGAACTTGCTCTATCGTTTGCTTTTTTTTTTCACCTTATATTTTTACTTCTATTCGTAGCAATTATATTTCTTCTCTTGCCTTACAAATTGATATAAATGATTTACTTTTTCTTTGAAAATTGTATTGACTAGTTAACTTCTTTTAAACTTGCAACCGAAAAATTTTCTGTTCTACATTATTCAACCACCCTTTTTTTTTATTCCTTTAGATTTTTCAATGCTTGAAAACTTTTTACATATTTAGAGATGACAATAGTTTAAGTTCTTTGTCTGACATGGAGGAAAAATTTAAAAAATATTGAAAAACAATTTCTCTAATCAATTGCTTTGCATCTCTACTAGACCTTAGTTAAGGTGAAGAAAACATTAAAACTTTTATTATTATTATTATTATTATTATTATTATTATTATTATTATTATTATTATTATTATTATTATTATTATTATTATTATTATTATACTTGTTGTTGTACCAACCAACAATGATTGAATGATGCTAATGTGGTCCTCTCCACGTGTCTTGAATATTCTGTAAAAACAGTGAAAGTCAGAGAGGCGCAAGGATCTGTCCTTGCGCGGCCACTTCGATGCTTAAGTTAGAATGAAAAATCTTTTTAGCAAAATTTTTGTAGGCCAAATAGAGCTTAGGGTTTTTTTTATCATACCTGGGGTATTTATAGATATTTTTTGAATTAGGTTGGGCTTCATATTTTTCCAGGACTTACGAACATTTTGGGCAAAAAACTATAGGGTTTTGGGGCGATTAGGATATAAGGCCCAGGCGCGCGTCCAGGCTGCGACAAAGTTACTAGATACTCTGTCGCAGACTCAGAGTCTGCTCTATGCGGATGAGTTCAACTTGTGATAGAGGTTCGAAGACCTCTGCTGCAGTCTTGGCGTAGAGTTCTGCCGCATCTCACTTTGCCACAGATACTCTGCCTCTGCATAGTCTGTCATAAGTTTACTCTACCGCAGAGGTCTACCGCCTCTCTGATGTTGGACTCAAGGGCGCAGAGGTCTGTCGCAGAACTCTATTGCTTTGTGGACTCTGTCACCAGTGGACTCTGTCGCTTAGTAGACTCTGTCGCATGTTGGACTCTGTCGCTTGGTGGACTTTGTTGCGCTCCTTTCAGTGTTTGCCACGTGGCACATGCTTCTTGGTGCTTAGTATCTGACACGTGGCTATCCTCTGTTGGCCAATATTTGTCTACGTGGATTTGATGGGTATGACCTCTATCAATTGCTCCCCACTCTTTGGTAGGAATATTTCCTACGAAAGAGTATAACAATAATATTTTATTTTTATTTTTATTTTTGGCGCATTTGATTTACTGTTCCTGAGGGATGCTTATTCACTTCAGCCGCAGGTGTATAGATTACTGTGCACGTACGACTACAGCCGCACTTATATAAGGTCTCAGGTATCGCCGTATTCGCTGAGTTCTCTCGCATAACGATCACTCTGTCGCATACTCTCCACGTTCTCTGTCGCAACTCTACCGCGAACACCATTACTGTCCCGCATCTCTACCGCAACTCTGCTGCGTAACTCATACTGTTCCACACCTCTGTCGCAACTCTACCGCATACATCGCTACTCTGTCGAGTCATTTCCGCACTGTTTTTTTGCTACTCTGTCACAGACACTCTGACGCTGTTATCCAGTGTCTGCCTTCATTCCTATTTGCTTGGCAAGTGTACCTTTGATTGTTAGGTAACACCCTGTTGCCGATTACTTTTTCTTCGTAATTTTTCTTAAGTCCAAAATGGCTAGTTATGGTGTAGGGAAGCGTATAGAACTAGGAGTTAGATCGACTTTGAAGGAAGTTGACATTCAGGATCTTATGTCTAGATTTCCATTAGCGGATGGGTACTCCTATAGACTTCCAAACTCTCAAGAAAACGACATACGTAGTGTGTCCGACGGGGTAGTTACTTTTAGAGCATCCTTAGAGCTAGGACTCCGTTTTCCAATTTTCGATTTTGGAGCTTCTTTTCTTAGGGCGCATAGGATTGCCCCCGGACAACTGCATCCTCATGCATGGATGCAATTAATTGGTTTTACTGTGCATTGCCAATCAAGGGGTGTTTCTCCGTCTCTTCCCTTACTCGATACTTTTTTTAGGTTTCGAGGCAGCTCCAGTTTAGTTCCCTATTCCCTTCAATGGGTGCATAAGCCCGAATTTAAAAATAGGTTATTTGAAAAACCTGCAAATAAGTTTCATAGATTTGAATCGGAGTGGCTTATTGTGGGAACGCCTGGGGGCCTGGATTTTCCTACTCGTTGGGAAACTAGACGTGAGATCCCTAAGGGTCCCCGAATTTCTACACTCAGGAAACAATTATCTTTAAATATTAATAAATTATTAGTTGATAACCCTATTAATCTTGATATTCTTCTATCAAACGAAAATTTGACGTCTGTCGGTTGGGGTGTGGGTCTCATTCCTGTTGTCGGTCCCTCCGTTCCTTCCTCGAATCTTCCATCATCGATTCTTTTTGAGTTAAATCCTGAACTTTTAAGGTCGCAAGAAGATATAGGGAGCACGAATAGAGAGTCTAGCTCTGATAGTGAACCCCTAGCCAATCTAAGTGACTGGAAAGGGTTTAGTTTAACTTTCATGGTCCTTCCGGATGATGATATGTTAAACATAGAGTCCCTTCAGGAGCATTTTGATTCTCCTGATGGTAACTTTTCCTACTTTTCGATTTATCGTTTGTTAGTTCTGGCCGCATTTTTGACCATTTATTTGTTTTTTCTTTTTTGTAGAAATGAGCCATTTTAGACGTTCTTTGGCGCACCAAGGGGGGAGGAAGGTTCGTCTAGCGATCCTACTAGAAAGAGACCTCGCCTAACAGATATCGTTCCCAGTGAGGCACCAATTCCACCTCCATTGCCCCGAGCTCAGACCCCACCTCCTTCTAGACAAGAGATGCCCCCTCCTACTGAACAAAGGGATCCTTCTCGGGATAGAAGGAAGGCTCTTTCCTCTTTAAGGAGAGCTTTCGATTCTTCTGGACGATCTCGATTTGAAGAGCGTACTGAATGTAATATAATTCCGTCTCAACGAAAGAATCGGAGGCGTTTTTACATTGAGCCGTCAATGGGGAAGAGGCCAATTCTCCCTAGGATAGGTCCTATTGATAAGAGGTCCTATCCCGTAGATGGCGGTTTCATAATGAGGGGGTCAGAGTTTTGAGTGTACCCGGGAGTACGTGACAACGATACCTTGGATACTCCCGGGGTGGCGTCTCGGTTAAGTTGGGCCACTATTCTTCAAAGGGACGAAGCTCAAATATTCAGGAATTTTCCAGAGGGGGAAGACTTAGCTGATGTGGAAGCGCTGAGGGTAATCTTCATATTCTTTTTTCATTTTATTTCTTTTTGCATTTTGTAAAGTAATCGGTAGCAACCAATAGAAACTTTCTTTGACCCGTAGCTGATGGGAAGGGCCCTAGAATGTCCAATCCCCATTGTGTAAAAGGAGTTGGTTGTACCGTACTTTTGAATGGAGTTACTGGGGCCGTTGTTATCGGTGCAAACCTTTGACACTTGTCACACCTGCGAGCTTTATCCATCGCATCTTTTTTCAATGTCGACCAATAGAATCTCAATCGCAATATCTTAGCGGCAAGGGCTCTAGCTCCCAAGTGCTCACCACAAATACCTTCATGTACCTCAGCTAGGACATAGTCTGCTTGCTCTGGCCTCAGGCATTTTAACAAAGGCGATGAATACCCCCTTTTGTACAGTTTCCCATTTATCAGCGTAAACTTTTCCCCTTGTATCCTTAAACGACAGGCCTCTTCTTTATCTTACAGGAGTGTACCTTCGGTGAGATACTGTTTGAATGGGGTTCTCCAATCGTCCCCCATTTCAATGTTACACACTTCGATTTCTTCAATGCTAGGTCGTTCGAGTCTCTCCACCTTTACCATTCTTCCTTCAGTCTAATTGGAGGAAGCTAATTTGGACAATGAATTTGCATGTGTATTTTCAGACCGGTTAATTTGTATCAACTGGAAATTTTCAAAAGTCTGAGCTAGAGATTGGACTTTCTTTAGATAAGGGACCAGCATTGGCTCTCGAATCTCATACTGTCCACTGAACTGGTTTACCACCAATTGAGAATCACTGTGCGCTACTAGGTGGTGAACTTGCAATCTCTCTGCCAGCTTCATTCCAGCGACCAGAGCCTCATACTCTGCTATATTGTTTGAACTAGGGAACCCAAACCGCAAAGAGTATTTTAAGGATCTCCCTTCCGGTGACACTAAGACTATATCTGCCCCACTACCATTTGCACTTGACGCTCCATCAACATACAGTAACCACAGTTGAGTCTCCTTTTCAATATTGTCGCTCGAGCTAGTACATTCTACTATAAAATCTGCTAAAGCTTGGCCCTTGATAGCCTGTCTGGGTTGAAATGTGATATCATACTCTCCAAGTTCCACTGCCCATTTCACCAATCTCCCTGAATGTTCAGGCTTCTGAAGGATTTGCCTTAACGGTTGATCTGTCAAGACAGCAATGGAGTGTGCCTGAAAATAAGGGCACAATTTACGAGAAGCCATCACATGGGCCAGTGCTAGCTTTTCAGCCAGCGGATAACGGATCTCCAGGTCTAGTAGTATCTTACTCACGTAGTAGATGGGACGGTATACTATTTCATCTTTCTTCAGTAGTACCACACTGACGACAAATTCATCGACTCCTAAGTACATATACAACTGTTCCCCTTCCAAAGGCCTTGTTAACAAAGGTAACTACTTCAAATATTCTTTTAAGTCTTCAAAAGCTCTTTGACAATCATCTGTCCACTCGAAATTTCTTTCGCCCCGTAGAGTTTTGAAGAATGGCAAGCTCTTTTCTGCAGACTTTGATAAAAAGCGGTTTAGAGTTGTTATTCTGCCTGTCAACCTTTGGAAATCTCTCACTATGGTTAGTGGCCTCATGTCTATAATCGCCTGTACCTTTTCAGGATTTACCTCAATACCCTTGTCAGTGATCATGAACCCCAAGAACTTCCCCGATCTAACTCCGAATGAGCATTTGTTGGGATTTAGCTTCATACTGAATTCCTTTAGCACATCGAACACCTTGGACATCTGATGAGCGTGAGACTCTCCTGCTCTGCTCTTGATAATCATATCGTCCACATAGGTTTCCATAGTATTTCCCAGAAGATCTTTAAACACTTTGTTCACCATTCGCTGATATGTGGCTCCATCGTTCTTTAAACCAAATGGCATTACCCGATAACAGTATGTTCCATCATCGATTATAAAAGAAGTCTTCTCTTCATCTTTTAGGTGAAGCATAATTTAATGATATCCGGAGAAAGCATCTAAAAAACTGAGGAGTTCATATCCGGACATTTCATCCATAAGCCTATCAATTCGGGGCAAAGGGTACAAATCTTTAGGGCAAGCTTTATTCAAATTAGTGAAATCCACACACATTCACCATTTTCCATTGGATTTCTTCACCATTACTACATTGGCCAACCACTCAGGGTAGTAGACCTCTCTAATAAACCCGGCTTCTAAAAGTTTATTGACTTCTTTAGTGATCGCCTTTTATCTTTTCGGGGTAAAATTCCTCTTCTTCTGCTTGACAAGCCTATGCCCAGGTGAAACATTAAGCTTATGACAAATCACTTCAGGATTAATCCCGGGCATATCAGCTGGGGTCTAAGCGAAAAAATTCGAGTTTCTCTATAGGCATGCAACTATCTCCCTTCTTGTTTGTTCATTCAGTTGAGTCCCTATGAATGCCTTCTTCTCTTCATCCCCTTTGACTAGCTCAATGGCTTCTGTTTTCTCCACAGGTTGAGGCTTAGGAGGGTTATCTATGCACAAAATCTCCTTTCTCTGTACTCCTTTACTGGCGGTAAAAGCAATATAACAAGTACGAGACCTCTTTTGATCTCCTCGCACTTGTCCAACTCCATTGGGAGTAGGGAACTTCATTAATACGTAACAAGAAGATATCAACGCCCTCATATCATTTAATACAGGTCTCTCGAGGATTATGTTGTAAGCAGCTGAGGTTGACCTCACAACCATGAACAATACTTGTCGTGTCACATCTTTTAGACTTTCCCCTAGAGTCACAGGAAACTCTATAGACTCGGCTACCTTCACCTTCTCACCTGTAAATCCATACAATGGCGTCATAACAGGTCTTAATCTATCTTCAGATACATTCATTTTTTTGAATCAATTCCAATAGATTAAGTTCACCGAACTTCCATTATCGACTAGGATTCTGCTCACTAGATGTTTCGCCACTACTGCGGATATCACCATGGGATCATCATGAGGCACGACAATATCACCCTTGTCTGTCGGAGTGAACACAATGCGTTCTTCATCTGCCTTCTCCTCCATCATAGCATGAATCTGATATGCTTGTCTTGCGTAACTTTTACGGGAAGCAGAGAAACTTCCTGCTATCGATTCTCCTCCTGCGATAACATTTATTGCCGGGCCAGTAGGTTCGTTATCCAGTCGGTTATCTCAAGGGATAGGCCTAGCTGCTTCATTTCTTGGCCTATTTCTTTCGTTATCATTATTTTGTATATTCCGTGGACGATCATTCCTTCGATCTCACGGAGGATAACGGGGCCTTTCACTTCTCCACAGAAAGCGATTAATTTTCCCCTCTCTAGTCAACCTT
This sequence comes from Firmiana major, assembly GCA_033439115.1. NCBI lineage: Eukaryota > Viridiplantae > Streptophyta > Magnoliopsida > Malvales > Malvaceae > Firmiana > Firmiana major. The sequence continues at coordinate 46,449,697 of CM065902.1, forward strand.
TCTAGCTGATCCATCAGATCTCTGCATCTTTCAGTAGGGTGACCATGAGCGGCATGAAATTCACAATAGGCATCAAGATTTTGACCCATATCTCCAATCTTCTTTTTAGGGAATTCCAACAGTCCCGTCCCCTCAATAGCTGTAAGTATTACGACACGAGGCTCATTCAATCTGGTATAGCCTTCGTACCTGAGTCTAGGAGCCTTGTCTAATCCGACAGGTCTTGAAGAGCTTCTTTCAGGTACATCTCTCTCTCTTTTTCTTCCTTCCCTTGCCTCTCGGTACTGTACCATCTTCATTACTTTCTCTTGAGCCACGTATTTATTTGCTCTAGCAAATAAATCAGAAAGGGTCGCTAGCTAATCAAAAGAGAGGGATTCTTGCAGCTTCTCAGATTTCGTCCCCTGCAGCATTGCAGCCATGGCTACTCCTACTAGTAGATCTTTCACCTCTAAGGTTGCATCTCGGAAACGATCTACATAGTTCTTCAATGGCTCTTTGTTCCCTTGTTTAAGGGTGAGTAGATAAGTAGTATCCTTCTTCCTTTGGCTATTGATCATGAAGGCTCTCAAAAATTCACTTCGTAATTGATCGAATGATGAGATAGAACCCTCACTTAACCCGTTAAACCATTTTAGCTCATGCCCCGATAGTGTAAGCGAGAAGGCTCTGCACATGATTTCATCTTCCCATCCATGGAGTAGCATGAGGGACTCATAACTCTGTATATGGTCGTATAGGTCTGCTTTACCGGCGTGAGTAGCCATAGAAGGCATCTTGAACTTCTTCGGTAAGGGTTTGTCCATAATCTCTGCACTGAAAAGAACTCTCCTTCTCTGACTGTCATCAGGACACACTAACTTCTTCCTTTCTAAAATCCTCTCGACAACCTTCTCAATATTTTTTGACCCTCGAGTCGAGTGAGCTCCCCTCTCTTCTGGACTAGAAGAGTCTGAGTGTTAAGCACTCCTTCCTCCTCTGTTCCGGAGATTTTATACATGGTCCGCTCCTGGGTTAAATATCTCTTACTCGTTCAAGGTTTCCCTGCCTCAGGGGTCGGCCCTGTATCCTTTCTTCCAGCACATCCCATTCCGTGATTCGACTTGGTACCTTCAAAATAGTCTCGGGGGTCATGACTATTCTGTCTCTGTCGCTCCCTAGACCTGTGATCTTCGAAGTCATACTCCAATTATGCAACAGAAGTCTTGTGCTCTGTATGAGAGTTCTGTCGCCTGTGCTCTACGAGAGAGTTCTGTCGCCTGTACTCTGCGGGAGAGTTGAGCTCGGTAAGATTTGTGGCAGTGTTCATTCACCTCAGACTTGCGGTAGGGTTCACCTCCCGCAACCCTACCGCAGGGCGCCTCCTCGGATCTGCGACAGGGTTGTTCTCCAGACCCACGGTAGAGTTCACTCTCAAAGTTGCGGCAGGGTTATCCTCCAAACCTGCGGCAGAGTTTGGAATTAGGCCAGCGGTAGTATTCTGTCCCCAATCTCCTTGTCCAGCATTCACCATTGTAGAGGGTTGACCTCTCTCGTAAGTCTGCCTCGGGATGTTCTCCCCTACCATCTGTTGCACTTCTGGAGGTAAGCTAAATTATGGCTGAGCATTGAAGAAATTCATCATAGCCCTTAACGCTGTCGTGGTCTCCTCATTCTGACGCTTCAAAGCCTCAAATTCATCAAGGGAAACAGAGGCAACTCTACCGCCTTCTTCATTATGCTCTTGTCCTCGCTCTGGTCTGACAAGAGGACTCACAGAATTCTCTTCTCCCAGATTTGCTGCTGCTATCGAGCGTGTTCTCACCATTTTGATAGAGAATCTGACTTTTCGTTCTGATTCCCACAGACGGCTCCAATTGTTGTTGTACCAAACAACAATGATTGAATGATGCTAATGTGCTCTTCTCCACGTGTCTTGAATATTCTGTAAAAACAGTGAAAGTCAGAGAGGCGCAGGGATCTGTCCCTGCGCGCGCACTCCGATGCTTAAGTTAGAATGAAAAATCTTTTTAGCAAAATTTCTGTAGGCCAAATAGAGCTTAGGATTTTTTGATCATACTTGGGGTATTTATAGATATTTTTGGAATTAGGTTGGGCTTTATATTTTTCCAAGACTTACGAACATTTTGGGCCCAAAACTATAGGGTTTTGGGGCGATTAGGATTTGAGGCCCAGGCGCGCGTCCAGGCTTCGACAGAGTTACTAGATACTTTTTCGCGTACTCAGAGTCTGCTCTGTGTGGATGAGTTCAACTTGCGATAGAGGTTCGAAGACCTCTGCCGTAATCTTGGCGCAGAGTTCTGCCGCAGATACTCTGCTGCTACACAGTCTGTCGTAAGTGTACTCTACCACAGAGATCTACCGCCTCTCTGATGTTGGACTCAAGGGCATAGAGGTCTGTCGTGAAACTCTATCGCTTTGTGGACTCTGTCGCCAGTGGACTCTGTCGCATGTTGGACTCTGTCGCTTGGTGGATTCTGTCGCCAGTGGATCCTGTCGCTTAGTGGACTCTGTCGCATGTTGGACTTTGTCGCTTGGTGGACTCTGCTGCGCTCCTTTCAGTGTTTGCCATGTGGCACATGCTTCTTGGTGCTTAGTATCTGACACGTGGCTGTCCTCTGTTGGCCAATATTTTTTTACGTGAATTTGATGGGTATGACCTCTATCAATACTGATTTCCTCGAGAGTAATAATATTGATGATCAAAAGTCGTCAAATTATGATTCTTTCAAGTATTGTTTTCCTTTTATCAAGGAGGGAAGGAGCAATTCAGTGAGTAAGAAGATTCAATTGAAGAAGTTAATAATGGACAAGCCAATGTGTTTTGGAAGCAATCAAGGCAGCAAAAAAAAAGAGATGAGGTTAAAGAGAAAAGACATCGAGTTATTATCCTCCCGAAGAAGTCAATAAAGAAGAGGTAGCTCAAATAAGCTACAATTCTTTTTGAATAGAAATTTCTAAATGGAGAAGAATTTTGATATACTGCTCCAATAGTGGAAAGAAAATCAAAGACAATATTCGATCTTAGCTTCCATGGTTCGAGATGTTTTCGTGGTTTAAGCATCATCCGTTTTTTCAGAATTTGCTTTCTTGACTTGTGAAAGAATCATTTTGGATCATCGAACCAATTTTAGCACATCATCATTATGCATGCTTAAGTGTCGCAAAGATTGGTTTGAAATTGAATCCTGTAATAAAAAACAAGGAATAGCCGATGAGTTTAACAAATATCATTTGAAGGAGAAAAAAAAAGAAATTTCTAAAAAGATATTTATCAAGTTTGAACAATAGGGCATAGGCAACAGCTTTATTTTTTCTTTCTTTGTAAATTGTATGTAAATAAATTCACTTATAGTAATTTTTTTATGGACTACGGTCCTATGGTCCACTCTTCTAACGTTTGAAGAGGTTTTCCATGTAAAAAATCTTTAATCTCCTTATTATTTTCAGTTATTAGAAACTAGAAATTTAATTTGGAATTTGTTAAATAATAAATGAATTAAAATGATAAGTTTAGAAATCTAAATTAAAATTTGTTTTAAAATGATAAGTTTATATTAAAAATCTAATAAATAAGTCCTTTCATTTTATTAAATGAAATTATATATTTTAAAGTAAATTATTAAACAATAAATGAAATAAAAACTCTTTTTGTGAATTACATATGCAAATGTAATGCAATGTTAGTATTAATTTACTTTTAATTAGTAAATATAATGACAAGTGAACATTGATAAGTTAAATTATTAATGTCTTTATATACATTAAGGTCAAAAAGCTATGTTTAGTTGCTTCTATTTGTTCATGCTGCATTTAGCAGTATCACTGTCTGAAAAAACAAAGGCAGAAAATAAAGAAGAAAAGAATGAATTAGGAAGTGCAAGAAGGTCGAAGAGCCTTTAGGCTTTTAACCAAATCGAATAAATCAATTCAAATAAAAGGAGTTTTGCAAGAACTTCATTTCAAATTATGATTATACTCTAAAATCAAAAAGTTACAAAACCAACATCTACTTATTTGAATTAAAATAATTGATTTGATTAGTTTCTTAGAGCCCTTCTTGCATTTCTTACATTTCTTAATTCTTTTCTTTCTTCTTTATCATCATTTTTCTTCATATTTCATAAAAGTGCCCAACTAATGCTGCGAGTAACAAATAGAAGCAACTAAATATAGCTTATAGTCTTTGCATATGAATGGTTGACTTGTCAATATTTACTTGTCACTGTTTTTACTAATTTAAAGTAAATTAGTACTAACTTGGCATTTCATTCACATATCTAATTCACAAAATTTAGTTTTTATTTCATTTAGTTTTTTTTGTAAATCGTGAGATGTTCTTCTACTATATTGAGTATGAGATTAATTCTCATTCGCGCTACGTGACTGACGCTGGTTTAAAAAAATTTAATTTGATGAAAATTCGAATACGATACCCCTATCTACAAATCATTATCACTTAGGAATTCAGTGAAACTTATATTATTAAGTCAACCTTTTGAGTTTTTATTTCATTTATTTATTAATTTACTAATTTTCTTTAAAATTTCTAATTTCATTTGATAAAGTGAAAGGTTTATTTATTAGATTTCTAATTTAAATTTATCATTTTAAAGAAGATATTATCATTTTCTATTTGAAATATTAAAGTAATTTGTCTAAAATCAAATAAATTAATTAATTAAAATAATAAATAAAAAAAAAAGAACGGAAATTGAATTGGTCAAAATCGAAACTTGTGCTTCAATTTCATAGACCAAATAGATTCCACTAGTTCGGTTGAAAGACCAAAATTAAAATCTATTTAGTAGGTAATCAGACTGATTTGAATATTGAGTTGAAAATTGATACAATTCGATTCGAAACTGATTCAGTCCGACCCATTAGGAAGTTTACTGAAATCAAGTTTGTTTTATGATTGTTTAGACAAGTAGAACTTGAGAATTTGAATTGAAAGCCGACTTGATCTATTAGGTTGAATAAGGCCTTAGTTTGCAATTAGAAAAGCTGAATGTTTCAACTGTCAAAAGTTTTGGTATTTTTCTTCAGGTCTGTCTAGCGCCAGTCTCCGTAGGTTGTGACGCCAGGTCGGGGTCAAATCTTAATCTACGACTTATATTATGGAGGACGAGAATTTGAATTCAACCTTATGGGCTCTGCGTAAGGGTCAGCATGCAATGTGCAGTTCTTCTATTAGCTTTACAGACAAAATCAAATAAAAACTTATTAATAAGATAGACGATGAGAGATGGTTACATTTTTTCTACAAAAATAAAAATTGCGGCTTGAGAAGTGTTTGTATTTGAATTCTCAACTTAATGAAAGTCATCTCTTTAGTATTGCACGAATAAAATGAGATTCAAGATTCTTATTGCATTATACTATTTTACCATGTAAGCACTCTAACTCACATACTTTTACCAATTAAAGTGTTTTGTTTATAGGTTAATATCAAGCAAATTTGGTATTTTCTTAATGATTTACAGTTCCATTCAATTCTTTTATTAAAATATGCACATTTTATATTTAATTTGATTCATATAAGCATTCAAAGGTAATTCTTTCTCTTTCATATTTTATTCGTGCCCATTATACTTATTCATCAGTCGAGTCAAGTTTAGATCAGATTTAAGTAAGGTATTAAGGAAGTGAAAGTTTGTTTAAACCATCTGATCTATTTTTCGAGCTTAATGTTTTTACCCAAATACGTTTTTACATATAATGAAAAAGTCTAAATTCGTTTAAACCCATCTAAATTTTATTAATTTTTTTAAAAATAATTTAATAAAATATAAAAATAGAAAAATACATAATAGTTATCAAGTATAACATAATAAATTGAAAAAAAAATTATAAAAAGACTATAAGAAACATAAAAAATATAAATTAAAGTATAAAAAAATACAAACTCAATTTAAATTGCAAAAAAAAAATCAAAATCAAAATCAAAAGTAATTAAAAAACACATTAATACAAAAGTAATAAAAAGTAAAAAAAAAAATGGACGGGCCGAGCCGAGCTTGGGATTGAAACGGTGAATCTAAACCTGTCCCATTTTTAAATGTGCCTTGATTTTCAAGCCGTACTCATTCAACGGGTTTAATATTTTTGTGCAAACCCGCTAAAAAAATGAATGAGCCTTTAAATTTGGACAGATAACCCGATTCTTGAACATATCTAGTGCCATTATACTTTCCTCTTTTGGTGGATGCCCATTAAACTTTCTAAAATTAGAAATTTTCAACTTTTAAACCTAATAGCTAAAAAGAGGCATGTACCAAGTTACAAGGGGATTGGAATTTAGTTTTATTCACACCAAGTTACAAAGTCCACTGATTATTTGTTTAAAATTGTTAATATTAGTAAAAAATTTTGGATTACTTAATTGGCAATACCATTTTCAGAGTAAAATTTTGAAGGAAAAAAAAACAGTCAAAACAAAATAATGTCTGTTCTGTACATGTATTTGGATTAATTTTGGATCAAAATTCAGGTGACATTTGCTTAATTTTTATTCGTTTTTCATTGATACTAATCCTTTTCTTGGGAAAACAACAGTCTTCAAAGTAATCATTGTTATAATTTGCGATCAACTAATAAGCGAATAATTGATCCTACATATATATATATATATATATATATATATATATATATATATATATATATATATATATATATATCTAGGTAATTAATATAGAAATTGATATATTGAATTTTCATCAAAGCCTACTAATTCTCCCAAAAGCTCTTATTAATTGCTTTCTTCTCAGTTATAGCAACCATTATATTAAAAGAAATTATAAATGTACTCACATTTTTTTCTTTTTACATCCCATTTTCCTCATCAATGATACTGTTTAATGTAAAGAAAATGAGTGTAAAGAGAAAAAAAAATGGTACATTTAGAATGCTTCTTATATTAATCCATCCACCACATCAGTTGTGTGTACTTGTACATATATATACATTTGCATTCTAATCTCAAGTTTGAAGCAACCTATCACTGTCTTAATTTGGATTTTCAAACCCCAAATTTTATGCAAACACGAATCAATGTACCTAGAGTTAAATTAATTCATCACAGGATCATATATATGTTTGTTTCTTCATTCTTCTATGCATTCATATATAGTAACTTTTTTTTAATCACGAAATATTTTTATACCACATTAGGTATGAAATTAATCTTAACTCGTATTTCATGATGTATAGTATTGTTGCTGGACATAATATGAAACCACTTCATATAATTCCATCAAATATGCACCAATGAAATGTCATTATACTAAGAGATAAGATTATACCAAAAACATATATAAAGAAATAAGATAAATAAATTTATTCAATATTTAAAAAATTATTAATGGGCACCTAGATTTTCATGATCCAATTTAATTAATTTTATAATTCGATAGCACATGTAGTTAGCAGAATGCAAACGCTGCGATAGATGTGTGGATACGAGAAAAGATATAATAAAAAATGAAAATATTCGCAAAAAAGTTGGAGCGACACTTATTGAAGGTAAGATGAAATGAAAGTCGTGTATGTTGGTATGGATACATGCAATGTAGACCTGAAGAAACTCTAGTTAGAAGAGTGAAAGTTATAAATGATGTAAAAAGGTCAACGCTAGGAGAAGACCCAAAAAAATTTGGAAAGAAGTAATTCGAAAAGATATGACGAAATGGAAGTTAAAAAAACACATTACTTTATATAAGAATAAGTGGAAGATGATAATATACATTGACGACTTAACATGAGATCATATATTTGTTTATATAACTTATTCTAATATTGAGATAAAAGTTTTGATGATACTATTAACTTGCCATTGGATTTTAAAATTGTAAATAACTGCACAATTTGTGTACAAACCTTTAGCTTTGTTATTAATTACTAGAAAATATAAAGTGCTATATGAAGCATTCAATCTTTCACTAACAGGTCATTCATCAGGAAAGATAAAACCCAAGGCTAAAAACAGTTTCTACTATCTTATGCCGCATCCACATTTATTAGAAAGTTAAAATGAGAATAATAGAGATAGAGAAAATGGAGATGTTCTGGTGTGGGATTCCATGGTGAAGCAAGAGAGATAAAGTATTTTTCTTATAATTTCTTTCTTTTCAAGCAGATGTTTCTTATGATCTCTAGCCAATAGAATAAATGTAAGTTCATAGATATATATAAAGAGTAAAAGGATATTTATCTAATTAATCTTTGATCAATTTGTAACAAATCACAAAGACATAATTAATGATGGAACTAGTGACACAGAGGTATCAAAAGCAATATTTCAGTAAGACAAAAAAGCAAAAATAATAAAGGGAAGAAACTAGCTGAACATATGTTGTGGGATAGAAGCCAATTAGATCTGTAAAGCAATCAGATGTCAGTGTTACTCATACTGCTACTGGCTTTGCTGCTCCAATATCAATTGAACAAACAAACATAACAGACACTGATGTCTTTTCTTTGTAACTGGAAAATGTTAAATCTACTTACTTTAGAATTGTACTCAGGCCAACAATTAGTTTCAGCTCCAATTTTGATATTTCTCTTTGAAACTTACAAAGCATATGATTTTATATTATGATAGAATTAGTAAAGAAGAAATAAGAAATACCTCCCTCACACTCTCAAAGCAATCAGATAAAGAAAAAGCTATTTCCCTTTCGTCCCTTATCTCAATCTTTAATGTTATTAAATCATTGCCAACACACTAATGGAAAAAAATCTTCCAAAATCAAAAGATTTCATTTCAAGATCCCCACATGCGATGTAAGTAATAAATTACCTAGAATTTGACGTTAGATCAGAGAATCCCACATAAAATGATAATTAATCCAAAGACAAGAATAGCAGGTGACTGTGCAATGCATGGCAGCCATTGCGAAACTCTGCTGAGCTTTCTGCTCAATCATCTAAAAGTACCCTTTACTCAGCAACAACATATATACACACACACATTTTTCCAATCCCTCTTGATAAATGTTAAGCAATAATATTAATTGAGCAAATTAAATCTAGCTAGGGTCATCCGAAACCTAATTAAAAGTGAAAAGTAAAACATAAAAATTATTAAAAGTCAGTTGAAGCTACAAGATCATGATTTATGACCCAAACCCAGAAAAGAAAACACTGATCAAGAAGCTTAATTCTACTCCCTAACAAGCAAGGCAGAAAAGAAAAAGGTTTTTCTAATCCCTCTTTACAGAAGCTTGTACTAGATTTGGTTAGCCTATTAATATTTGATATTTGTAGAGAAAAACCCATTAAGGTTTTGTTCAATACCATAAATTCTTGCCATAGCTAACCTTTATGGGCTTTGTCTCTTTGTAAATACTCCCAAGGAATCGATACCTCCGCTTCTTAATTGGTCTCAATATCTCTGCTTCTTTCCCAAAAATCTCTTCAATCTTTGCAGAAGTTATCTCATCTTGACTTTGTTCAAAGAATCTCTCGCTGTTCATCTTGGCTTTAATTTCCTTCTTCTTCTTGGTATTGACATTGCTGTTGCTGCTGCTACTGTTGTTATCTTCATCGCTAAGTTGCATCAGCTGTTGAGCCGCTGCTGCCATGTCCGTGTCCGACATCAACAACCTTTCCAACTTAATTGAAGATTTTGATTCCGACATTGGAAAAACTAACAAATTAAATTAAACAAGAGAGTTTGGTTAATTCCTCTCTTCTTTGTTGTTATTGTTGGTTTACTTCTTTCGTTTGTCTGTTTTGGTTTGGTTAATTCGTGAACGGTTTTTTGCTTTTATGGGGTTGGCGTAGAGCGCGTTTCGAGGTACGTGTTGTATGAGTTCTTAAAGAGGAAAAAGAAAGTGCAGCGTTACTGCCACGAAGTTGGCTGGAAGGCTATATGGGTGTATAAAATATTTATAAAAGGCCAATTTTTCATTCATTATATATATATATATATATATATGATCAATCTTGATTCAATGCTTCTAATTATATTGTGGTTCACAACTCCAAAAAGATTGTAATTTGTTTGATTGTTTGACTTTTCTTTTTTTTACAAAATAAAAGTTATAAATTTAGGGATAAAAAAATTGTAAGCTAGCATATAAAATTTAATTATGAAAGAAAGTTAAATTATTTGAATTAAATCTCTAATTTTAATAACTCTTTTTTTCAAGTTAATTTCTCAGCATGCAAGAAAAATACCTTAAAAATACTTGTCCTTAACCACAAAAATCAAAACCTTGTCATTAAGTTCTTGTTACTTTGCTTGTAATCAAAATCTTCCCAAAATGAGGAAATTGGGAATGACCCATCAAAATTTTGACTAATGTAGACGTAATTTTGCAAGCTGTCTCTTGAGCCTTTGATCATAAATTTTGTCAAAGTTGTGGAATGATATTTAGTGGTGCGTGTACATGCGTTTATGTTGCCTTTATTACTTTGGGTTTACAGAATGGATCATGACTTGTAAGATTACTAACTTGTTTATCCGAAATTTTTAGTTAAATACTAGTTAATAAATATATTTATGGAATTAAATTAAGTTTAGGGAAGTTAATAGATATAGTATAGGAATTTAAATAAAATAGGTAAATCAAAAAGCTAAAATAAATTAATCATGGTGATTATAAGACAAAATATAATTAAAAAGATGAAACATAAATTAAAGAGAAAAATTTTTGTAAGTTGGTAATAAAATTATACAAGAAATAAAGTATATGAAAATTTTATAATTTAATAGTAAAATATTATGCTTGTGATGGGATATAATTATTTAAAATAATAAAAAAACAAAAAAGTAAAAAAAAAAGGGGATCGTGCGACAAGGTTCTCCCTATCGAGCGACCGGAACTTCTCCCCCCCCCCCCTATTTGCTTTTGTTTCGCCAACCGAGCACCCCCTTATCTCCCTTTCTCTCCCCTGCTGACCATCCTTAGCTACAACCAACGACCCGAGCACCCCTTTCCCTCGCGAAACAGAAACCCCCCCTTTAGTTAGATTTCCCTTGCGTGACTCTCCCTTTTGCCCCTTGATTTTTCGTCGTTTTTCTTCCCCCATCTGACGGTCGGCGACCCGACCCCACTGAAAATCGAACCCGCAGTCCTCCCCCTCACCCCTCCCCTCTCCCGAGAACCCGAGAACCAGCGAAAACCCGACCCTTTCCCTTTGATCCGCGAGCCATCGGTGACCGGAGAAGACCCCGGCCCCTCCAAACCGAACCCCGACGACCCTATTTCCCTCCGGCACGCCTTCCCCTCTCCCCTCAGACGCCGACAGTAGCCAAACTAGTAAAACCAATTTTTTTTGCTTCTCAATTTTTGTCCTAGTAGACTCCTAGGTAAAAACCAAAATTTTATCTAGCTAAATTCTTATGTAAATTGTGTAATAAATGTATAATTGTTGTAGAAATTAATTTAAATTGTGTTTTGAATAATTTAGGAAAATTAGGGATTTGTAATTTGACAAAATTCGGGGATTTTGATAATTAGATTAAACACCTATATTTTGAATAAAATTTATGAATATATTTTGGATGAATTTACTGTTTGCCAAGCTAAATTTAATTTATTGTTGAAAGAAAATATGAAATGGACATAAGGATTAATTACGGTCACTTAGAGATAATTGGGGATAAGTTGTTTAGCTGGGATTTAAGGTTTAAATCAGTAAATTTCAATGTGATTACCGTAGTTTTATGATTACATGATTTAAAACTATAAAATTATAATATAATCAGTATATAAATTGGGTGCATGTAGTTTTGTGGAGGAATATTTAGATTTGGAAATTTAGTCGAACTTAAATGGATAGTGTAGATTATTTTCTAGAAATAATTAATATGTATATGAGTCCTTATAATATCAAAATGTATACAAAATTTAATATATTAGGAAGAGTGTAAATTTGATATTAGGTTACATGAAGAAAGAATAAGGTACTTTTCTTTAATTCAATTTTGTTTAGTAAGATAAACTAATAGTTATATCAATCTGCAAATGACTTTATAATTACATGTTAAGCTTAATACAAATGGATGTAAAATGAGATGGAAACTTAGGTAGATGATTCAACTCACTAGGGGTAGATATAGGATTAAAGTCTAAATAGATTAAGCAATGGAGAAATACATAATTTGAATTTGAATGAAGCACTTAGTAGTTTGTAACTGTTCTATTGTAACTGTTCTAAGTAAATTATGAAGTGAAATAAGTATGGAGACTGATTACCGAATGTTTTACATGTGAAAATGCAGCAACTGCCTCAACGAGTGCTAAGGAAGTTTAGGCACATACATGCATGCCTAAGGTGATAAGGGTAGTTGTTGCGCATTGTTGTAGTAAGGGATTTATATAGCTCGTAGCTAATAGGAGACCTCAGTTTAAGCTAAAACTTTACTAGAAACAATATGTTGTTAGTTTAGTTAGAATTTATTTTAAATTTAATTACCTACCTTACCTGATTTTATCATTTTTGACTTATAACTCATGGGATACCTAGATTTAGTTAAAATCTGACTAGAAAACCATAGACCAATTGGTTAGCGTGAATTTTTAAGATTTATTTAATATAATTATGTACTTTACTTGATTTTCAATCTTGCTACTTTTATTTTTATTTTGAAATTGCTAGTTTTAGTCAAAGCGCTATTACGTGGGTGAATATTTTGTTCAATGCTAATAGATTTTGAAAACGACGAAACCCAAACTTGTGTGCAGGCGCAGCATCTTTTGATTTCATCATTTCCATCACTACTGCATGATTTTCGTTACTTGTTTGCATGGGCTGTTTTGAATGTGGTTCAAAAAAGTGCAATGTTTTAAACTAAATGATGGTTGTCTGTTTGAAATGATGTTGCACATTTTAAAGTCAAAGGTTTACTTTCCCGAACCTTGGTTTTGAATTGAAATGATTTTGTAGTTATACTGTACACCCGTCGTGGTGGTTGGTTTTTGAGAATGGTGGCGATCCCCGAAAATGCTTGTGTGGTAGTCATGTCTTGTGAGAGCCATCTCTAGCACCGGTAGAAAGTTCTGTGTGATTACCCTACAATGCCAAGTGCTTCACAGGGTGCCTGGGTGGCATCGAGTTTATGAGACATGAGAGCCATCTCTAGCACCGGTAGGAGGTTCTGTGTGATTGCCCTACGGTGCCAAGTGCTTCACGGAGATACCTTTGGGGCATTGAGATTTTTCTAAGTAGCACCGGTAGGAGGTTCTGCGTGATTTCCCTATGGTGTTAGCTACCTCCTATTGTAGATCTTGATCTCGTCTTCAGTACCCTAGTCCAGACCTGATCAGTCTAGGATAGGGCGGTAGTCACTATGACCATAGGTGTGTTAACATTGTGAAAATGATTCCATCATAAAGTTTAGGATCGTGCCACGTCTCTTCTATTAAGTTGAATGTTTGAATTGAGCCAATGTATGATTTTGCTAGTTTGCACGTTTTCAAAAGGGTGTTGGGTTATTAGTTTACAAGATTCTCATACTATGATTTTGTACTCTTAAAGTGGATAAACTATGAGATTTTGCTTATATATTTGTATGATGTTCGCTTTTAAAAAAAAAGAAAGGCATGTTACAACACATCATACTCGACCATGAATAATGCATTTTTGTGTTTTTAAAACTCAAAACCAAATTTTTATGCATAACCTTTACTAGTGCATGATTTATCACTTGAAAGCTTCGAGTAAATACTTACTCAGTATGTTATTAGCTTCAGTTATATATTTTCCTCACTGAGCGTGTGGTTGCTCACCCATTCTTTTAAAACATTTCAGATTAGCTCGTGGGTGATCCGCTCAGAGTTTGTTGATTCTTCGTGCTAAGCGCGTGACTTTTGTGCTAAGGTATACACAACAATTGTAAAGTTTTTTTTTTTTATTTCAGACTTGTATGTGTGCACGGCTTTAAGTACTAGTCGTTTGGGATGTATTAGCTAATTTTGGAATAATATTTCTATGATAGGATTTATGTGCTCATATAGTTAATACTCCGTAAATCGATTCAATGCTTTAACGATTAAGCTATTGTCAATAGTTAGCTACTTGGGATTACACAATATTGTGATTGTTGATTTTGCAATGTGATTAAATGGTTGTTAGTTGTGGATAGCTAGGGTTGCTGATGTGGTTTGAAATGAGGCCGATTAATAATTATGGTTTACGAAATCAATAAATTGAGGATTTAGGTTGCCATATTGCCTTTGTTTGCAAGATGAGTTAGGTCCAATTACAGTCGTTATGCTGTCCAAATTTTAAAAAAAAATTAGGACTTTAATAAAATCCTTCACATATTAATATAAAAGTTTTAAACCTATATCAGACACAGAACTACAATAAAAGGATCCTAAAGTAATAATAATAGACACTAGCCCAGGGTTAATTCATTTTAAAATGTTTTCGCCTATATATGCGCTTAGGGACAGTTGTAGATGTCACGGGTCGTGACAGACTTTTTGGTATCAGAGTGGTTTGTAGCTAGACCGTGTCGGTATAGGTGATAATTATATATTTTTAGAATTATTTGTCCTTAATTTCTTAATTAATTATTTAAATCTCCAATTTATTTTGTTAATTATCCCTTTTATTTAATTAAAATTCTCGTGTTTGCATATAAATTAAATCCGGATGAATTTTGAATATTTCGGTAGAAAATGAACCGAAATTGGGCTAAAATCAAGATTGGACCACGCGGATAACACGAGCCTTGCACATCCAATTGGACAAAAAGACAGATGACATGGAAATATTATTTTTCAAGGAGCCAATGATGTGAAGACAAGTGGCCAAACAATGCCAACTCATCTAGGATGAAAATATTATAATTGTACCCCTAAGTGTGTGTATAAATAGAAAATGATGGCAATTGTAAAGGGGGTAGCTTTTAGTTTCAAGTTTTTTAGGTTGAACATTTATTTTAGGTTTTATTTTTCTTTAAACTTTTTATATTTTGGGCTAGTGATAGCAACCACCATTGTCCATTTTCTTCTAAGATTTATTCAATTTCCATTCATTGTAATTTTACCGTTTAAATTTTAATTTACAGTTATTATTTTTATTTTGTTTGCTCTCGGTTTCTTCTCTTTTCCATCTTCTCGGTTTCCTTCCTTGCATATGTTTTGTTTTCCATATTTGTTAATCCATTATTTACCAAGCTCTCGATTTCTCCTCCATTATTTTACTTAGCTCTCGGTTTCTTGTCATTTTCATGCTCTCGGTTTCTTATCATTTTCATGCTCTCGGCTTCCTCTCTAGAAGCATTGTTGATGTTCTCTTTTCTTCATTTGTGAAATTATTACTCTTGTCATTCTTGGTTTTTCCTTGGTTATTGTTTAAGTTTCCTTGGTTTCATTTTAAAACCATCATCTTTAAAAGCTTTCGGTTTGTTCCTTATTGTTGCATTCGGGTTTCAGGCAATTTCACACTATCTCCTGCTTGTTGATTCTGTTGCTCTGATGAAGGATGATGCAAGGCATTCTTCCACTAAAGAGCATAGTGGAACTCGGTAGGAGAAGACAGTGAAGGAAAGCTTAGCTCGGGAGTTTCCTGTTTTCATTTTTCTGCATTATTGATTCAATATTTAGTTTTAGTTTTCTATATTGTTACCTTAGTTCATGCCTTTGTAGGGATGCTTAAGCATAGTAACGAGAGAGGATGTTCAACAGGTAGCCGGATGGATCAATGAAACAATCCATTTGGCCGATCGATTCTCTGTTCTCCCCTGTTTACAGTCTATCCTACTGTTCATTATCGTTTTAAGCTTTTCTTTTCTGCCTTCTGTCTTAATATGCTGGTGTTCACTGCTGAAGGCTGTTAGTGCTTTGGGCGTTCACTGATGTCGAGCTGCTGATGAATGCTAGCTGCAGCTGATGCATGGTGATCAAGGGCAGGGCAGAAAAGAGCAGAGGAGAAAGACGCGTCAGCTATCTGGCGATTTTGTTGTTGTGCGCAGGGCAGGTGCATAGCCGGGTTGTGTCCTTGCACTGCTGTTGTAACGTCGTGGTGAGGCAGATGATGTGTACAAAAGGATTGGTGCTGGACTGAAGCAGGATGCTGGTACATAGGACTGGCCAGAATCGACAAGAGCAGTAGACATCACCTGAACAGAGGCACAGACCCGAGCAGCACAAATCACCGTACCTGGGCAGAGGACAAGCAGGAGCTGTGCAAGATGAAAGAGCAGCACTTGCAGTAGTAGTACGGGACAGTAGGACAGAACTCCCACAAATCACCGTACCTGGAGCAGAAGGAGACAAACCGCAGCAGACCAGAGGACACCAAGCCGTTACCTGAAATGGAAATGAAGAAATGATAAATGAATAGTAAATGGAGGGAAGGATTTAAATCCCTAAGGCCACGTTTGGCTAGTTCATTTTAGTGATTAATCCATTTTCATGCATTGTTAGTTTAGTTTGCTTTCAATTTAATTTGTTAGGCTTAGTTTAGAGTTGTTGATTAAAATTGCATGATTAATATTCTTGTCTAACAGTTTAGAACTTAGTTTTAATTAGGTTGATAGTTAATTAAGTGTTCATTTAGAATTAAATTAGGGGTAAATTTATTTTCATTAGACTTTAAGTTAGTTTAAATTGCATTTTCTTAGTTAGTTTAGTTACATGCACATTTTATTTTAAGCTTGTTTAATTTTAGTTTAAGTAGTTTTATTACTTTAATTTCATATTTTCATTTTATTTTAATTGTGTTAATTAATTTTAATTGTTTTTATTTTCTTTTGTAGGCTTTTGATTTTAATTGCTTGGAGTATTGTAAGTACTTTTTGCTCGGTTTTATTTCCTTTAATTCTTATTATTTTAGTGCTTTCTGGTGTTTTAATTAGCCTTAGTAGATCACCCATTGCAATTTCATAATTTGCTAGGATATACTTAGGGTAAGATTAATCGATACTTAATTAGGCTAGTCAACTTCTCTGTGGGACGATAACTCGGGACTCAAATCCCATTATTACTTGGACGATCCGTGCACTTGTGGATAAGATACCTTTAGGGCTCGCAAAGTTTTTGGCGCCGTTGCCGGGGAGGTTTTAATTAGTCGTTAATTAATATCGGTGAAATTATACTTAGGTGTAATTCTAGCTTGTAAATATTTAGGTTGTTAATATTTAGAAGTTTAATCTGGATTAGTTAATTAAAAGAAATCAAAAATTTAAAATTCAAAAAAAAAAAATTTAAGGACTTTCTGATGTTTGTATGCGTAGAGCCAAGAGTTTTGATTGCTTTCCTCTAGATCCTGAAATTGAGCGTACTCTTAGAAAAATTCGAAAGGACTCTAGGAAATTTAAAGCTCCGTTGCAAAACACAATGACAGAAAATAGGGAAATTAGAACTATTGGAGATTATGCAATGTTGACGATTGGAGGATATTATTTTGGCATTAGGCCACCAGC
Source organism: Firmiana major (assembly GCA_033439115.1). Taxonomy (NCBI): domain Eukaryota; kingdom Viridiplantae; phylum Streptophyta; class Magnoliopsida; order Malvales; family Malvaceae; genus Firmiana; species Firmiana major. The sequence goes on from CM065902.1 coordinate 46,467,083, forward strand.
TGTCCCTACAAACAATTTTGAAATTAAGCCTTCGATCCTCCAGATGATCCAAAGTTTGTTACAGTTCAGTGGGCTTCCCCATGATGACCCACATGCTCACTTAGGGCAATTCTTAGATCTGTGCAATACTTTCAAGCATAATGAACTCTAGGACGATGCACTTAGGCTTAGACTATTTCCCTTCTCTCTTAGGGATAGAGCAAGACACTGGTTGACCATTTTACTTCCGGGCTCCATCTCCACCTGGGACGAGTTAGCCCATCAATTTTTAGCTAAGTTCTTTCCTTCCTCCAAAATGGCTAAACTCTGTAGTGATATATCTTCCTTTGCTCAATTCGATTCTGAATCCCTTTATGAAGCATGGGAACGATACAAAGACCTTCTTAGGAAGTGTCCCCACCATGGCCTACCCTTATGGCTTCAAGTCCAAACCTTCTACAACGAGCTCTTTAGCCAGAATAGGACCATAGTAGATGCTGCTGTGGGAGGAGCTTTAATGTGTAAGACGGAGGAGGAAGCTTATGGTCTGTTAGATAAAATGGCAGTTAACAATTATCTATGGTCGTCGAAGAGGCAGTTGCCTAAGAAAGCTGCGGGTATATATGAGTTAGACACACTGTCTACCTTGACTTCTCAAATAGTTAATCTTACAAAGAAGGTAGAGTCGTTCAGTACCCAGCATAATCCTCCCTCCAATCCTAATCCTATTTATTCTGTTAAAAGTCCTTTTCTTTCTTGTGAGCTGTGTAGTGGTACCCACTCTGTAGATAGGTGTCCGCTTAACTTAGAATCGGTTCAGTATGTTACCCCTTCTCAAACGTAACAGAACAATCTTTTTTCAAACACCTATAATCCAGGGTGGAGGAACCATCCTAACTTTTCTTAGAGCCAAAACCAAGGGCAAACTTCTAGCTTTAGACCTGTAGGACTCCCTAGTTTTCAAGCTCCACCGGTTCAGGTACCACCACAGCCGCAATATCCATACCATCCATCAGATCATCCCCATCCACCCAATTTCAACATCATCCACCACATCCACAACCACCACCACAACCTACGCAGCCACAACTTTACCACGCACCAGCAATTGAGAAGAAGCCCTCGCTTGAGGAAATGTTCACGACTATCCTGCAAAATTAAGCTGCTTCAATTAAGAGCTTAGAGGTTCATGTAGGAAAAATAGCAAACGCTCTTAGTCAACGTCCTCAAGGGACCCTCCCCAGTAACACTGAAACTAATCCTGTTAGGCAAAGGGAGGGTAAGGAACATGTTAAATCCATCACCCTTAGGAGCGGCAAAGAGCTAGAGGAACCACAAGTTAAGTCCAATCCTGTTGAGCCCATAGTTGAAGAAGTCATAAGTCCCAAAGAAGCAGCTCAGAAAGAGCAGAAACATCAGGATCAAGCTATAAAGGAATCTAAGTTAAGCGCTTCTTCATCTTTACCTTCTTCTTCTTCACAACCTTCCTCTTCATCTGATGTTACACTTGTTACCACTACACTTCCTCCAGTTAGACCCCCATTACCATTTCCTCAGAGGTTCAAAAACCAGAAGCTTGATCAGTAGTTTGCTAAATTTCTTGAGGTTTTTAAGAAGCTTCAAATTAACATTCCTTTCGCAGATGCTTTAGAGCAAATGCCTAGTTATGTGAAGTTTATGAACTCTTGAGGAAGAGAAGATTAGAGGATTATGAGACAGTGGCCTTGACTGAGGAGTGTAGTGCCATTATTCAGAGGAAATTACCCCCCAAGCTCAAAGATCCAGGTAGTTTTACCATACCTTGCACCATAGGAGATCAGTTCTTTGGTAGAGCCCTTTGTGATCTAGGAGCTAGTATAAACCTTATGCCTTGGTCCATATACCAGAAGCTAGGAATAGGAGATGCAAAGCCCACCATAGTGACCCTTCAATTAGCTGATAGATCCATTAAATATCCGAAGGGGATCATTGAGGACGTGCTAGTTAAGGTGGACAAGTTTATTTTCCCTGCAGATTTTATCGTGTTAGATATGGAGGAAGACAGGGAAGTCCCCATTATTTTAGGCAGACCTTTCCTAGCTACTGGTAGGACATTAATTGACGTACAAAAAGGGGAATTAACCATGGGAGTCTTAGATCAGGAGGTGACATTTAATGTTTTCTAACCTTTGAAGCACCCATATGACTCTCAAGAGTGTTTTAAGATGGAGGTTAAGGAAGATAAAATGTTTGAGCATAGGAAATCTGAGAGAAAGAAGGAAATAGATAGAGCACAGGAGGATTTAACTGTTAACATTCTGTCACCATTCTGGATGATCCTCCTACTCTTTGCACTGCTGCTGAGTGTTGTGTTCTTTAGCTGCATTTGAAGTGGCTATGTTTTCCTTTTCACTTTTTGTATATAGTTTTTTTTCTTTTTCTTAATAGTTGTTTCTTTCTTTTTTTATTTTGCAGGTTTATTTTCTAAGTTTTACGCTTTCAATAAAAGCTGTAGTTGTTCATCAACATCAGATAGAGGAGTACTCAGTTATTGAGCTTAATTGTGTATATTATCTGCATACTGAGGACACTGTGCACTTTAAGTTTGGAGGAGGGGATATTACTTGAGTATTTTTTGAAAAGTTGGGTAAAATTTGAAAATTTTATCAAAATTTTTTCAAAAATCTGAGTTTAAACTGTTTGATTTTGGGATGATATAGTGCTTAGCATGTAGTTTTCTCATATTTCGATGAGATGACCCCATGATTAAGTCTGATTTTGATTTGACTAAGAAGCATGATTATAGGAAAAGCATGAAGCTGAATTCTTGAATTTGTCTTGATTCTGATTGTGACTTCCTCATCTTATGCACATGTCATGTCATGAATTTGTATATTTATTTAGAGAAAGCTTATGTGGACTTAGGATTGCATTTGTTTAGTTGATTTTGTGTATCATATTCTAGAATTTGTTTGATCTAATCTTGAGGTGAAATATTAGATCACACTTAATTAGGGAGATGATTTAGGCCATCTTTGGATCGTTTGAGCCTTTCGAGCCATCCTTGTACATACTTTATCCCTAGTCACCCATTTGGGCCAAATAAGCCTTTCTCTGTAAATACACCTGCTTATAATTTTCTTTAACTTAAATACTTTATTCCTATCCCATACCCTGAAAGCATGAAAGTCATTGGGATATATTTTGAACTTTGTACATATGGGTATCTGGTGATAGTGAATGTTCAAAAAAAAAAAAAAAGAAGAAAGAAGAAAAATACAAAAAAAAAAATGTTTGGGGGAATAAATTTGAGCTCTTACATTAAGATCCTGAAAGTAATGCATGTTAAGAGGTAATTAAACCTAAATCGACTTTATCATATCTTAACTCCAGTCTTACATTACAAGCTTAATGAAGTCCTATTGATCTTTAGTTACGTGTGACTACATTAGTGGAGAGAGAAGTGAAAAGCAAACTTATGGAAATGATCACACGTCATTGACTTTGCATTCATTATGTTTGCATAATCTAATCCGGATAATGTACTGTAAAGTGATTTTGATATTTTTCACACACTCACGAGGAGTCCAATTTGGGTTAGGACTTATGATTGAATGATTCTGAGTGTTGGACTTATAATTGTGACTTTTTGATTTCATAGTCTGTACTTTTTTTTTGAGGATAATATTGGAGAAATTATTGTGTTTAGTACTTGTCATTCTTATAATTATTTTGTTTTGCTTGAGGACAAGCAAAAACTCAAGTTTGGGGTGTGATAATTCTATATTTTTAGAATTATTTGTGCTTAATTTTCTAATTAATTATTTAAATCCCCAATTTATTTTGTTAATTATCTCCTTTATTTAATTAAAATTCTCGTGTTTGCAGATAAATTAAATTCATATGAATTTTGAATATTTCGGTAGAAAATGAATCGGAATTGGGCTAAAATCGAGATTGGACCACGCGGACAACACGAGCCTAGCACATCCAATTGGACAAAAAGACAGATGACATGGAAATATTATTTTTCAAGGAGCCAATGGTGTGAAGACAAGTGGCCAAACAATGGCAACTCATCTAGGATGAAAATATTACAATTGTACCTCTAAGTGTGTGTTAAATAGAAAATGACGGCAATTGTAAATGGGGTAGCTTTTAGTTTTTAGTTTTTTAGGTTAAACATTTATTTTAGATTTTATTTTTCTTTAAGCTTTTTATGTTTTCGGCTAGTGACAGCAGCCATCATTGTCCATTTTCTTCTAAGATTTATTGAGTTTCCATTCATTGTTATTTTACCGTTTAAGTTTTAATTTACAGTTATTATTTTTATTTTGTTTGCTCCCGGTTTCTTCTCTTTTCCATCTTCTCGGTTTCCTTCCTTGCTTATGTTTTGTTTTCCATATTTGTTAATCCATTATTTACCAAGCTCTCGATTTCTCGTCCATTATTTTACTTAGCTCTCGGTTTCTTGTCATTTTCATGCTCTCGGTTTCTTATCATTTTCATGCTCTCGGCTTCCTCTCTAGAAGCATTGTTGATGTTCTCTTTTCTTCATTTGTGAAATTATTACTCTTGTCATTCTTGGTTTTTCCTTGGTTATTGTTTAAGTTTCCTTGGTTTCATTTTAAAACCATCATCTTTAACAGCTTTCGGTTTGTTCCATATTGTTGCATTCGGGTTTCAGGCAATTTCACACTATCTCCTGCTTATTGATTCTGTTGCTCTGATGAAGGATGATGCAAGGCATTTTTCCACAAAGAGCAAGACAGTGAAGGAAAACTTAGCTCGGGAGTTTCCTGTTTCATTTTTCTGCATTATTGATTCAATATTTAGTTTTAGTTTTCTATATTGTTACCTTAGTTCATGCCTTTGTAGGGATGCTTAAGCATAGTAACGAGAGAGGATGTTCAACAGGTAGCCGGATGGATCAATGAAACAATCCATTTGGCCGATCGATTCTCTGTTCTCCCCTGTTTACAGTCTATCCTACTGTTCATTATCGTTTTAAGCTTTTCTTTTCTGCCTTCTGTCTTAATATGCTGGTGTTCACTGCTGAAGGCTGTTAGTGCTTTGGGCGTTCACTGATGTCGAGCTGCTGATGAATGCTAGCTGCAGCTGATGCATGGTGAGCAAGGGCAGGGCAGAAAAGAGCAGATGAGAAAGACGCGTCTGCTATCTGGCGATTTTGTTGTTGTGCGCAGGACAGGTGCATAGCCGGGTTGTGTCCTTGCACTGCTGTTGTAACGTCGTAGTGAGGCAGATGATGTGTACAAAAGGATTGGTGCTGGACTGAAGCAGGATGCTGGTACATAGGACTGGCCAGAATCGACAAGAGCAGTAGACATCACCTGAACAGAGGCACAGACCCGAGCAGCACAAATCACCGTACCTGGGCAGAGGACAAGCAGGAGCTGTGCAAGATGAAAGAGCAGCACTTGCAGTAGTAGTACGGGACAGTAGGACAGAACTCCCACAAATCATCGTACCTGGAGCAGAAGGAGACAAACCGCAGCAGACCAGAGGACACCAAGCCGTTACCTGAAATGGAAATGAAGAAATGATAAATGAATAGTAAATGGAGGGAAGGATTTAAATCCCTAAGGCCACGTTTGGCTAGTTCATTTTAGTGATTAATCCATTTTCATGCACTGTTAGTTTAGTTTGCTTTCAATTTAATTTGTTAGGCTTAGTTTAGAGTTGTTGATTAAAATTGCATGATTAGTATTCTTGTCTAATAGTTTAGAACTTAGTTTTAATTAGGTTTATAGTTAATTAAGTGTTCATTTAGAATTAAATTAGGGGTAAATTTATTTTCATTAGGCTTTAAGTTAGTTTAAATTGCATTTTCTTAGTTAGTTTAGTTACATGCACATTTTATTTTAAGCTTGTTTAATTTTAGTTTAAGTAGTTTTATTGCTTTAATTTCATATTTGCATTTTATTTTAATTGCGTTAATTAATTTTAGTTGTTTTTATTTTCTTTTGTAGGCTTTTGATTTTAATTGCTTGGAGTATTGTAAGTACTTTTTGCTCGGTTTTATTTCCTTTAATTCTTATTATTTTAGTGCTTTCCGGTGTTTTAATTAGCCTTAGTAGATCACCCATTGCAATTTCATAATTTGCTAGGATATACTTAGGGTAAGATTAACCGGTACTTAATTAGGCTAGTCAACTTCTCTGTGGGACGATAACGCTGGACTCATATCTCATTATTACTTGGACGACCCGTGCACTTGCAGATAAGATACCCTTAGGGCTCGTCAATAGGTTAGCTAATATAGCAATACATCCCAAATATCGTGCATGTCTGAAATATATATTAGTATGTTGCATATACTTTTGATTGTAAATGAGTGTGTTTGGGTTTTTGATATAGGAATCGTAGTAAATATGAGCGGGAGATGAGGACGAGGCTGGGGTAAAGGGAGATAGGTTTCTCCACCTCCAGTACCTCATCCTCCTCAGTCGGGAAGTCCGAGCACACGGATGGTGAGACTTGAGTAGACCATGGAGCAAATGTCTACTACTCTTACAGAATTCATGGCTACTTTCGCAAATCTTACGAATATGCCACAAGCTCCCCCACTACCACCCGAGCCACAACCAGCTCCCCAAGATCCTCAAACACCAACTCCACAAGTACCTGAACTACCACCTTTTGCCCCACAACCCCAAGAGGTACAATAGCCAGCTCAAGACCTGGTGGATAGGAACGTGACACGGCTGAAGCAATTCCAAAAGATGAATCCACCTGCCTTTAAGGGTGTTAAGGATCCCATGTTAGCTGAAGAGTGGGTTATGAAGCTAGAAAAAATGTTCAAGTATATGGGGTGTAGTAGTACAGAGAGAGTAGCTTTGGCCACTTATATGTTGGAGAGTGAAGCGAACCATTGGTGGACTTCTTTGGAGAAAAGTTTACTGGCCAAGCACACAGAAATAACCTGAGAGGTATTCTTGGAAGCGTTTAATGAGTAGTATATTCCAAAGTGTGCTCAGAGGAAGAAATAAGCATATTTTTTGAGTTTGGTACAAGGCAACATGACGATAGACCAATATGAATCAAGATTTACTACTTTATGCCGTTATGAGCCTGATATAGTCAAGAATGATCTGAAAAAGATGTTGAAATTCATAAGTGGGTTGAAATCGGCCATTAGTAGCAAGCTAGCCCCACTGAATATCCGAACCTATGCTGATGCCATCCAGAGAGCCCAGTTGGTGGAATAAGATATGGAATTGACCTAAGCTAAGTTTCAGTCAAGACTAAGGAGTCCTGGTAAGAGATATGATGATAGAAAGTCTTTTAGAATATAGGGCAGAATAATAAGCCAAGGATCGGTACGTCTAGAGCCTTGAACACTAGGCCGAGGATTCCTCATACTTAAAGAGCCCCTGCATCCCACTATTCTCATCCATGTAGACGAAGTGGGAGAAGACACCCAGCTAGTCAGCCTTACTAGAGGAATTTTGGAGCTTGCTACCATTGTGGCTAGATGAGACACTGGATGAGGAAATGTCCCAAGATGAGGACCATACCAGCCCAACCTATAAGGACTATTCCTCCACCTCCAACACCTCCGGTTGCTTCAGCAAATAAGGGCAAGAAAGTTGTTGATCAAGGGTGAGTGTTCACCTTGAGTAAGGAAGCTGCAAATGCCTCGACTTCAGTTGTTAAGGGTAACCTCCTTATCTTCAATGTTAAAGCTTTTGTATTGATAAACTCTGGATCTACGCATTCCTTCGTGTCACCAACATTTGCTAGGAAATTGCCAATAGAACCTGAACCTCTAGATTACATACTAGACACCAATGCAAGAGTCACAAACAACAGAGATAGTATAAAGGAATTGTGAAGTTAAGATTGGTGATAAGATGGTGTTAGCTAACCTAATTTTGTTAAACATGCTGGACTTTGATGTAATACTCGGAATGGATTGGTTAGCTACTAATAGAGTTAGTTTAGACTGTTTTAAGAAAACTATGACATTGTACGTACCTGAAAAATGTGTTGTAACTTTTTGAGAAAAATAAATGAACGAATAGATCTTTTGTTTGTTTATTATGAGTCTAAAGATTTATTTGATGGATGAAGATTTCATAGCCTTTTGTGGAAAGTGTTGAGAAGCCAAAGCCCGACCTCAATAACATCCCGGTAGCTAAAGACTTTCCTGATGTGTTCCCAGAAGAGTTACCAGGATTACCCCCTAATAGAGAGTTGGAGCTCGCCATTGACTTAGTTCCCGAAACTCAGCCTCTGTCTAAACCTCTGTATAGATTAGCACCAATAGAGTTTGAAGAGTTGAAGAAGCAACTCCAAGAGTTGTTAGATAAGGGATTCATCCGTCCCAGTGTGTCACCATGGGGCGTACCAGTTCTTTTTTGTGAAAAAGAAAGATGGCAATTTAAGGTTGTGTATTGATTACCGGATGCTTAATAAGGCCATTATCAAGAACTAGTACCCATTGCCAAGGATTGATGATTTGTTCGATCAGTTGAAGGGTACAAAGGTGTTCTCGAAGATGATCTAAGGTCGGGATATCATCAGTTGAAAGTGAGAGGCGAGGACATTCCCAAGACCGCCTTTCGAACTCGCTATGGGCACTATGAATTCCTGGTTATGCTGTTTGACTTGAGGAATGCCCCAGCTGCATTTATGAACATAATGAACGAAGTCTTTAAGGAGTACCTAGACAAGTTTATGATCATCTTCATAGATGATATCTTCGTGTATTTTCGAACCATTGAGGAGTACGAGCAACACTTGTGTCTTGTCCTTCAGACACTTAAGGAGAAGAAAATTTATGCAAAGCTTGACAAGTGTGAGTTTTGGATGGAGCAGATTGGTTTTTTAAGACATATAGTGAACAAGGATAGAGTATCTATTGATCCATCTAAGATTGAAGCAATAATGAATTGGGAGAGACCAAAGATAATGACTGAGATCTGAAGCTTTCTTGGATTAGCCTAGTATTACAGAAGGTTTGTAGAAGGATTTTCAAAGATTGCCACTCCTTTAACACGTCTTACTCGTAAAGATGTCAAGTTCGAGTGGAGTGAGGCGTGTGAGCACAATTTTCAAGAGCTCAAGCATCGATTGACTTTTGCACCAATCTTTATAATACCAGATGGTCCCAAAGTATTTACGGTGTATAGTGATGCGTCCCATAATGGATTTGGATGTGTGTTAATGCAAAATGGCAAAGTAGTGGCGTATGGTTCCCGACAGTTGAACGAGCATGAAAAGAATTATCCCACACATGATCTGGAATTGGCAACGATGGCATTTGCATTGAAAATATGGAGACATTACCTTTACAGAGAAAAGTTTCAGATTTATACACATCATAAGAGTATAAAGTACCTATTCTCTTAGAAGGAACTGAATATAAGACAGCGTAGATGGATGAAGTTGTTAAAGGACTATGATTGCAAGATACTGTATCACCCAAGGAAAGCTAATGTTGTGGTTGATGCCTTAAGTAGGAAAATTTTGGGTGCAGTGTCTTATATGATGGTAAAAAAATGGGAGTTACTGGGACAATTTGCAAGCCTGAGTATTGATATAACACCTTCCGAGCAGAGTCTTATAGTTGCTAGTCTCAGGATTGAACTGGGGTTGATGGAACGGATTAGACAAGCTCAGAAGTTTGATCAGAGATTACTTGAGGTCTTTGGACAGATTCATGAGGGCCAGAATACGCAGTTTGAGATTGGTAGTGATGGGTTGTTGAGGTTCCAAGGTCGGATTTGTGTGCCCATTGAGGAGGATCTGAAAAGGTTAATTTTGACTGAAGCCCACAGCAGTAAGCACACTCTGCATCTTGGTAGTATGAAAATGTACCAAAATCTACGAAGGGTGTATTAGTGGCCTGGAATGAAACGGGACGTTGCAGAGTTTGTAGCTAAGTGCTTGGTGTGCCAGTAAGTAAAAGTAGAGCACCAAAGGCCAGCAGGTTTACTCCAACCCTTACCTATGCCAACTTGGAAGTGGGAACACATAACCATGGTCCTTGTTATGGGCTTACCCATAACTCGAAGGAAGCACGATGTAGTCTGGGTAATTGTGGATAGGCTTACCAAATCAGCCCACTTCTTGGCTATTAGCTCCACTACTCTGTTGAATGTGTTGATAGAATTGTTTATCAAGGAGATAGTGAGATTACATGGAACCTCAGTTAGTATCACCTCAGACAGGGACTCTAGGTTCACTTCACGATTTTGGAAGCAAATACAAGAGTCTTTGGGGTCCAGAATATAGTTTAGCATAGCATACTATTGGCTTTATCGAGAAAGGGGGGTGAATCGATTTTCTAGTCTAAATGCTAAATTTAAGCTGAATTGAATTTAATTGCAAGTAATCAAAGAATAAGCAATAGACTATAGTGCAGTAAATTAAAGGAGATAAGAGAGAGAAGCAGCAAACTCAGCAATTTATAGAGGTTCGGCCAATCGCTTACCTACGTCCTCTCTTCTTGACCTTCTTGTCAAGAGTTTTCTTTCAATATCACAATAGTTGATACAGTCTCCTTTTTAAGGTTAAGGAATAACCTCTCTACCTCTTCTTACAAAGATAAATATTCACCTCTTACAAGATTCTCTCACAGAGGAACTCTCCTATTTTCTTTTGGATTAAGGATGAATACAAATAAGAACTCTCTTTGTGGGTAGGAAGAATAACTTTAACTCAAGCTATTTAAGACAATAAAATAACTATAATGTTGAAGAGAAAAAGAATGTTTTGGAATGAACTCTTGAGAGTATTCAAAATTTACCGCACAAGTCTCTTATCTCTAATGTCTTCAATGCTTGGTTTTTATATAGCAGGATGGCAGGTGAAGCATTTAATGCAGTTTTTCCTTTGAAGATTTTGCAGAGAGAGCCGTTGGGAACCTCCAGTAGAGTACCAGATCGATCTTCCATCATGACCAGATCGATCTTTTCATTTAAATTCCTGCAATTACAAAGCAACTTGAAGCAAGGAGATCGATCTCATATTTGTAGAGATCGATCTTATAATTTGTAAAATGTTAGTGAAGATCGATCTGTCGAACCATAAGATCGATCTTCTAAACTCTCTATTTGAAATAAGATCGATCTCCAGATCGATCTAGCAAGCATTCTCATAGAGGGGAGATCGATCTCTAATCACCCTAGATCGATCTCCTAAACTCTCTGACTTTGAGGAGATCGATCTCTATCCTTATGAGATCGATCTCATGAACTCTCTGTTTGAATATAGATCGATCTAAGACCTTTAACCTTTGCCTTAGAGGAGATCGATATCTTCCTAGACCAGATCGATCTCATAGGCATTCTGTAAGTCTAAGATCGATCTCATAACACTTAGAGATCGATCTCTTCTTCCTTAACATCCTATACATGTTATTTGAGTCTTTAATCCTTTATCAGATCGATCTCTCATACTTGAAAACCCAGGAGATCGATCTCTCATCTCATGAGATCGATCTCTCAACCTTTAATACCCAGTTTCTGGCAATGACTTATATCTCAATATATTCTAATTAACCTCTTAACATGTTTTAAGCATTTCTAAATTTATAATATCTATTATTGAATTACTGTTTTGTCATTTCAAAATATATTAACTTAACAATCTCCTCCTTTTTGATATGATAAAACTTATTCAATAGACTAAGTTTATAAACATGTTTAATCTCCCCTTAATTTCAAAAACTCCACCTTAGTTCAAGAACTCCCCCTCAATTTATGCTCTTCTCCTGACATGTTCTCTTCTCTTCTCCCCCTTTTTCTCATATCAACATTAGCATAAGGCTATTTAGCATAAATCAACATTACCAAAGCATAAGGCCATTGAGCACAAAGCATAAATCAACAAACGACGAAGCATAAAACTTAATCATAATTCTGGCATTTCAAAATATAAACGTTCATACAACATAGAAACATAGTTCAAAACACATCAAAGAAACATCATATCCTAAGAGGATGGTGAAGGAAAATGATCAGCAATGTCCTCAACTCAAACGCGAGTGGTTTGAAGCTCATCGTACATAGCTTGTTGGGTTGCCTCAATTGTTTCAAGACGTTTCTCGAAACATGTGAACCGTTGTACAAACGTCTCCATCGTTGTATCAAAATGTTACTGAAAATCCATTATCATGGATGTGACGGCATCAACTGGTGCAGTAGGCTGAGTAGCAGACGTAGGAGGAACCTCAGTGGACGATGCGGTAGGCTTAGCTGGAATGTCCTCTTCCATGGCTGCCTCGTGATGGGTTTCATTTTTCTTCCTCCACTGACCGTGAAAGTCTTTGTAGTACCCCATATGGTGAAGAGTGCCAATATTCAGAACGCTTTTTACAGAGGGCACTTCACCGGTCTCACAAGAACAGTCAACCCCGAGTTTTTGTAGCAGGAATGCAAGAGGTTGAGGGAAGACTATTGTTGAGGCTTGACCCTGATGATTTTTAGCCAGTCTTCGTAGATGAAGTGGACTAGGTTCAGTTTTTGGTTTTGAGAGGTGTGAAGATAATGGAGCCAAAAATGGTCTAGTTTTCTGACAGTAGAATGTCGGGTATCGAAAGGTCTGAGGTTCCAAGAGATGATTAGGTGTAGTAACCTAAGGTGCATGGGTAGGTCACTAGCCTTATCTCCGGGTAGGTTAAATTCAAGTGGTACCTCCTCTTCTTCATCAGTCTAACCATTATCTTCGATCTCAAACACTCGGGCTAAGAGATTGGTGTTTACGGAAATCGTTTTGGCCATGACGAAGTTTTAAAACCTAGAATTTTATAGGTATCGTCAGGGTCATAGATGTGAGATCTGAGAATTTTACACATATCAACTTTTGTAATGAGATGGTATGGAATGAATGAATTACTAAGTTATAAGTGAGATTTTATGTTAAAGTGTGAAACTATGAGGCCAGATTGATCTCAGAGAGGAGAGGATCGGTCTGGTAAGTTAAAAATGACAAGGAAGGAGGAAATTAAGTGAGTAGATCGATCTCATGAGGAAGGGATCGATCTCAAAATGTTTCTGTTAAGGAGAAGATCGATCTCCTTGAGGAGCAGATCGATCTTATGAAGCATTCTGTAAACTAGAGATCGATCTCATAATTGGAGCAGATCGATCTCATAAAGCCACTAAGAGATCGATCTTACCCCACGACAGATCGATCTCCTAGGTATAAAATTACCCCAAATCGTCCCCAAATTCAAATGCAGATCGATCTTATCAAGAGCCAGATCGATCTCCTACCCTCCGTCTATAAAAGGACCCCTGTGTTTTCCTGTATTTAATCTTTTCTCTCTCTTTCGAACCTCTATTTCAGCCGAACCCTAGCTTTCTCTCTCTTTCAAATCGCCCATTTTCGTCTAAATCAAGAGTTGTGGTAAGAAGGAAAGTTGTTCCTCACCCAAAGGAGAACAACATACTTGGAAATCGAAAGACGAATCGAATCGAGGTGTGAGTTGAGCACTCCACAAGTTTGGGTAATTTTCTAAACCTCGATCTTTGATTTTGAAGTGATTTTTGGTGATGGTGAACATGGGCATTGTGATGAAATAGCTAGGAGATGGTTAAAGATTGATGAAATTGTGATTTTATTGGAGTGATGATGATATTAAGTAAATTGAGACTTTTGTTTATAAATTGAAAATTTAGGCAATGAGGTGATTTTGGCATGGGTATTAGGTGTGAGAAATGTAGGATTTGGAAATGTAGTAAATGGGATTATGAATGGTGATAAAGTTATGAGAATTGAGAGATTTAGGTGTTAGTGAGAAATATGAGCAAATGTATGCTCGATAATGAAATTGAGTAGAGATATTGATGTTTTAACATCGTTTGGACAGCTCGGGAGTTCCAGAGTGGAATGCGAGGCTCCGTGATACGGGGGAAACAATTGCACTATACAAGGTGCAAAGAGGTAAGGGAAAACTAAACTCATTTGTGTATGTGTTTTGTGATAATATTGTAGCATGATTTTCAACTGAGAAAACAAGCATGTTTTATGTGTTGTGAATGAGAAATGCACACAATTTTATAGCCGGTTGGGGCCCAACCTTTACTAGTTGTAAGCTAAACGTGAAAACGTTTTATAACCATTTTGTGTTTAAAATGAGAAAAGTGTCTTGGGCCCTACATTAAGGCGTACTGAGGTTTAAGAAAATGTGTGCGTGGTTTTACCGGTTGAAGCTCGGTTTTAATAGGTTTTGTGTTGAGTACAAAGCGGTTTGAAATGAGTTTTATGATAGAAAACCATTTTTTGAGCTTTACGCGAAGGCAAAATGGTTTTTTTTTTTTATGATAATGGCTATTGACTGAGACTTAAGTGTGTCATTTTGAATACACACCGGGCATTGCTCTATTAGCATGTAAGTCCGATATTCCTCTGTTTTGGTAACGTGAGATGACCCCTACTCTGGTAGCATTGGTTACCTACCACGTGTATTTGGTGGCTGTGCCACGTGCGAATCTTAATCTGTGGCTGTGCTACGTGTATTTGGTGGCTGTGCCACGTGCGAATCTAAATTTGAGGCTGTGCCACGTGTATTTGGTGGCTGTGCCACGTGCATTACTATTGCAGTGATTTTCATCACGTTTTAAAGAGAAAAGCCATTATCACATCTTGATTTCTACATGCTTGTAACTGTGATTTGTACTGAGTATGTACTTCCACGTTTTACATGATGCATTAATGAGTTCATGCTACATTTTTCTATTGAGTTTTCAATGGTGAAATAAATGATTGTGTGTGCAAATCATTAATTTAATAATGAGTCACTTACCCCCTTACTGAGCGATTTTAGAAGCTCACCCTGTTTTACCTCCTCTCCAGATTTCTTCAAGTGAGGCGAATTTCCTGCGACGTACGGAGCAATGGCTAGTGGAGGACTTGAGCTCCAGGCCATATATATTGTATTTTGAGATATCATTTATCTTTTCATGCATCCAGACAATTATTGTAATCACAGACACTTGATGTACAACATTGTATGGGATGTATTAGGATTAATTAACTTGGGATTGAACAATGTATAGGATCACGCCCTAAAGGTATTACCGCAAGTGCACCGGTTGTACAAGTAATAATGGGATTTGAGTCCCGAGTTATCGTCCCACAGAGAAGTTGACTAGCTTAATTAACTACCGGTTAATCTTACACTAAGTATATTCTAGCAAATTATAAAACTAAGGTGGGTGATCTACATAGCTAGAATTAAAAATACTGAAAGCAATAAAATAATAAAAGCTATAAAATAAAGAAATTAAAACCGAGCAAAATTACTTACAGTGCTCCATGCAATTAAAATCAAAAACCTATAAAAGAAATTAAAACAGTTAAAACTAATTAACGCAATTAAAATAAAATGCAATTATGAAAATAAAGCAATAAAATGAAACTTCAATTAAACTAACCCAAAATCTAATAAAAATAGAAACCAAATTAAAAATGCATGAAAAACATTTAATCTAGATTAATTCTAAATGCCACTTATAAAACACTAAACTAAATTAAAATCCTAAAACATTTAATATAAAATTAACTACTAACTAAAGATTAACACTACAAATTAAATTAACATGCAAAACAATAAAGCTACCCTCCCATTACTTAATTAAATTACCTAAATGACAACTAACAAGTATTAATCAATTTAATTCATTAAAGTAAAAACATGAAATAACACATTAATTGGCCAAACAATGCCTTAAACAATTTAAATCAACAAAGAACTCCCTCCATTCACTGTTCACGACTTTCACATTTTCTTCTTTTCCAGGAGATGGCTCAGCTTGTCCTCTGGTCCAGGCTTTTGCCTGCTATTCGGCCAGCTATTCTCTACTGCTCACAGGTTGCTCGATTCTGCCATCTGCTCCAGGCTTGACCAGACACTGCTCCAACTACTGCTAGGTGCTCCAGGCTACTCGGATTGCAGGATACTTGGTTCCAGGCGCTATGCTGCACTCTGCTTCTGCTGTTTCTGTAATGTGCTATTGCTCTCGGGTCTGATCGTGCTGCTGTTCCAGGCAAGGTCCATTTCTGCTGCATGCTCTCGGGTTGTCCTCTGCCCAGCTACTGCACGTCCTCAGCTCTCGGTTCTTACTGCTCAGCAGATTGCGTCCACGACATGCACTGCTTCAGCAATGTCCTCGACCTGACCAGCATCCCTCTGCTCCAGCAATGTTTGGTGCATGATGAAGCAGCAGCAAGGCAGGAGCATGGACCAGCAACTGCAGCAACCGAGTCTTCAAAAGCAGCTACTCCACTTCCAGCTAACCGAATGAAAATCTAGAAAATGACACTGAACAGTAAATGACAACTGAAACAGGGGAGAGCAGAGAAGAAAACAATCCGAGCTGCTTCCTAACAAGCATCCAGACTTGGTTCTGCAACCATGGCAGTCGTCCCACCGTTTTGTGCAAAACTGCAGTTGCTCAACAATGCTATGTAGTGCTCGGTAGTGAGCAATTTTGACACCGAATTAAACCAGCAGAAAATGGCAAGATCATTTCCAATCCAAGAATGCAAAAGACGTGGGAAACTTTCATTTATAATTTCAAAATGTGTCTTAAAGATAGAACATAACCATGGTAAAAATACAGTAATGAAATGAATCACAAGCAAAACAACGAAATCATAAAGATCATTTTGCAACCGAGAGTTAAAATGAAATGAGAGCTTGAAACTAGCTATTCTAAAAGAACATTCCATGAAATGAACAGTAAATAATTAACATAAAAGAGAGCTTTTGAACTGAGAAGAAAAATGCAAAACCGAGACCTCAATGAACCATGATGGCTGCCAAGAGAATGAAAAACTACATTGAAAGCTTGTAAAAATAACAATGGAAATTGTTTTAACAGTAAATGGTAGCTAAACGGGAAAGAGAAGCTTGAAAATAAGAAAAAAAATTAAAACTATTCTAACACTACTCCTAACTTACTCCTACTCCTAAATTACCTCTACTTCTACTCCTAAAATTACATACTTTTTTCAATTGTCATCCATTCCTATTTATAAACACACTAGGGGTAAAATGGTAATTTTCACATCCTTGATGAGTTGGCATTTTTTTGGCCACTTGTCTTCACACCATTAGCTCCTTGAAAAGAGATTTCCATGTCATCGGTCTTTTTGTCCAATTGGATGTGCTAAGTGGCATGACTCGTGTTGTCCGCGTGGCTCAATCTCGATTTTAGCCTAATTCCGGTCCATTTTCTATCGAAATATTCAAAATTCATCAGGATTTAATTTATCTGCAAACATGAGAATTTTAATTAAATAAAGGGAATAATTAATAAAATAAATTGGGAATTTAAATAATTAATTAGGAAATTAAGCACAAATAATTCTAAAAATATAGAATTATCACACCCCCAAACTTGAGCTTTTGTTTGTCCTCAAGCAAAACAAAAATAATTGTAGGAATGACAAGTACAAAACACAATAATTTCTCCAATATCATCCTCAAAGAAAAAGTACAGACTATAAAATCAAAGACTCACAATTACAAGTCCAGCACTTAGGATTATTCAATCATAAGTCCTAGCCCAAATTGGACTCCTCGTGAGTGTGTGAAAAATGTCTAAGTCACTTCACAGTACATTATCCAGATCAGATTATGCAACACAGTGAATGCAAAGTCAATGACATGTGATCATTCCCATAAGTTTACTTTTCACTTCTCTCTCCACTAATGTAGTTACACTTAACTAAAGATCATTAGGACTTCATTAGGCTTGTAATGTAAGGCTAGGGCTAAGGTATGATAAAGTCGATTTAGGTTTAATTACCCCTTAACATGCATTACTTCTAGGATCTTAATGTAAGAGCTCAAATCATTTCCCCCAAACTTATTTATTTCACTAAACTTTTTATTCTATTTTTGTATTTTTGTATTTTTCTTTTTTCTTCTTTTTCTTTTTCTTTTTCTTTCTTTTTCATCATTTTTTTTATACATACTCTTTCACTATCACTTAATACCCATATAGCTCACAATATATCCTAATGACTTTTCATGCTTTTGGGGTAAGGGATAGGAACATAGTATTTAAGCTACAGAAAAAAAAATTTAAGTAGGTGCGGTGTATTTACAGAGAAAAGTTTATTTGGCCCAGATGGGTGACTAGGGATAGTATATATACAAGGAAGGCTAAAGAGACTCAAACGATCCAAAGATGGCCTAAATCATCTCTCTAATTAAGTGTGATCTAATATTTCACATCGAGATTAGATCAAACAAATTCTAGAATATAATGCACAAAATCAATTGAACAAATGCAATCCTATGTATACATAAGCTTTCTCTAAATATATACACTGATTCATGACATGACATGTGCATAAGATGAGGCAATCACAATCAGAATTAAGACAAATTCAAGAACTCAACTTCATGCTTTTCCTATAATCATGCTTCTCATTCAATCAAAATCAGACTAAATTATGGGGTCATATCATCGGAATATGAGAAAACTACATGCTAAGCACTAAATCATCCCAAAATAAAACAATTTAAGCTCATATCATCGAAAACATTTTAAAAATTCTTTCTCAGATTTTCGAAAAAATTTTGAAATTTTTTCCAATTTTTCACAAAATTGCTCAAGTGATATCCCCTCCCCCAAACTTAAAGTGCACAGTGTCCTCAGTGTGCATATAATATAAGAATTTAAGCTCGAGAACAGAGTACTCCCCTTTTTGATGATGATGTACAACTGAAGCTTGATTGAAAGCATAAAGCTAGAAAATAAACCTGTAAAATAAACAAGGAAAGAAACAATAGAAAAGAAAAAGAAAAATGAACTATATACAAAGTGAAAAGGAAAACACAGGCACTTCAAATGCAGCTGAAGAAAACAACACTCAGCAGTAGGGCGAAGAGTAGGAGGATTAGCCAAAATGGTGACAGAATGTTAACAGTTAAATCCTCTTGAGCCTTATCTACTTCCTTCTTTCTCTCAGATATTATATGCTTAAGCCTTATATTCTCCTCAATCTCCATCTTAAAACACTCTTGAGAGTCATCAGGGAGCTTCAAAGGTTTGAAAACATTAAACTTTACTTCCTGATCTTGGACTCTCATCATTAACTCCCCCTTTTGTACATCAATTACTGTTCTACCAGTAGCTAGGAAAGGTCTACCTAGTATAATGGGGACTTTCCTGTCTTCTTCCATGTCCAAAACGATAAAATTCGCAGGAAAAATAAACTTGTCCACCTTTACTAAGACATCCTCAATGATCCCCTTCGGATATTTAATTGATCGATCAGCCAACTAGAGGGTCACTGTGGTGGACTTGGCATCCCTTATTCCTAACTTATGATAGTAGACAATGGCATCAAATTTATACTAGCTCCTAAATCGTACAGGGCTATACCAAAGAATAAATTTTCAATAGTGCATGATATGGTAATACTCCCGGGATCCTTGAGTTTGGGGGGTAATCTCCTCTAGATAATAGCACTACATTCCTTAGTTAAGACCATCGTCTCATAGTCTTCCAATCTCCTTTTCCTAGAGATGATATCCTTCATAAACTTCACATAACTTGGCATTTGCTCTAAAGCATCTGCGAAAGGAATGTTGATGTGAAGTTTCTTAAAAACCTCAAGAAATTTAGCAAATTGTCGTTCCAGCTTTTGATCTTGGAACCTCTGAGGAAAAGGTACTGGTGGTCTAACTAGAGGCAATGTAGTGGGAACCTGTATAGCATTAGAGAACGAGGAAGGCAATGAAGAAGAAGAAGGTATAGATGAAGAAGTGCCTAGCTTGGATTCTTTTACAGCTTGATCCTAATGTTCCTGCTCTTTCTGACCTGCTTCATTAGAACTTAAGGATTCTTCAACTATATGCTCAACATGATTGGACTTAACTTGTGGCTCCTTTAGCTCTTTGCCGCTCCTAAGGATGATGGATTTTACATGTTCTTTACCCTCCCTTTGCCTAACAGGATTAGCTTCAGTGTTATTAGGAAGGGTCCCTTGAGGATGTTGGCTAAGAGCATTTGCTATCTGTCCAACCTGAACTTCTAAGTTCTTAATTGAAGCAGTTTGATTTTGCAGGATAGTCGTGAATATTTCCTTAAGCGAGGGCTTCTTCTCAGCTGCTGGTGCATGGTGTAGTTGTGGCTGCGTAAGTGGTGGTGGTGGTGGTGATTGATGGAAGTGAGATGGATGATGCTGAAATTGTGGTGGGGATGGTTGATGAGGTGAGTGATATGGAAATTACGAATGTGGTGGTACCTGAACCGGTGGAGCTTGAAAACTAAGGGGTTCTACAGGTCTAGAGCTATAAGTTTGCCCTTGGTTTTGGCTCTAAGAGAAGTCAGGATGGTTCCTCCATCCTGGATTATAGGTGTTTGAAAAATGGTTATTTTGTTGCTTCTGAAGTGGAGCAACATACTGAACCGATTCTAAGTTGAGTGGACACCTATCTACAGAATGGGTACCACTACATAGATCGCATGAAAGAAAAGGACTTTGGACAAAATAAATCAAATTAGGACTGGTAGAAGGATTATGCTAGGTACTTAGCGACTCTACCTTCTTTGTAAGATTAGCGTTTTGAGAGGTCAAGGTAGACAGTGTGTCGAGCTCATAAATACCAGTCGACTTCTTTGGCAATTGCCTCTTCGAGGACCATAAATAGTTATTAGCCACCATCTTGTCTAAAAGCTCGTAAGCGTCCTCCTCTGTTTTACACATTAGCGCTCCACCCGCAGCAGCGTCAACAATGGTCCTATTATGGCTTGTAAGTCTGTTGTAGAAGGTTTGGACTTGTAGCCACAAAGGTAAACCATGGTGAGGGCACTTCCTAAGAAGCTCCTTATATCGTTCCCATGCTTCATAAAGAGATTCAAAGTCGTACTGGGCAAAAGAAGATATATTACTACGGAGTTGGGCCATTTTAGAGGGAGGGAAAAACTTAGCTAGAAATTGATGGGCTAACTCGTCCCATGTAGAAATGGATCCTGGGGGCAAGGAAGTTAACTAGTTTCGTGCCCTATCCCTAAGCGAGGAGGGGAATAATCTAAGCCTAAGCGCATCATCAGATAATCCATTGTGTTTAAACGTGTTGCATAAGTCCAGGAATTGCCTAAGGTGAGCATGTGGGTCATCGTGTGGAAGTCCACTGAACTGCAATAAAGTCTGGATCATCTGGAGGATGGAAGACTTAATTTCAAAATTGTTTGCATGGACAGTTGGTGGCCTAATGTCGGCATAATAACCTCCAATAGTCGGCATTGCATAATCTCCAACGGTCTTAATTTCCCTATTTTCTGTCATGATGCTTTACAGTGGAGCTATAAATTTCCTAGAATCCTTTCGAATTTTTCTAAGAGTGCGTTCGATTTTAGGATCTAGAGGAAAGCAATCAAAACTTCTGGCTCTACGAATGTAATTATCGAAAAGTCCTTAGAATTTTTTTTTTGAATTTTTAAATTTTTGAATTTTTTTATTTTAATTTTTCAATTAACTAATCTAGATTGAACTTCTAAATATTTACAAGCTAAAATTACACCTAAACATAATTTCACCGATATTAACTAATGGCTAATTAAAACTTGCCCGGCAACGGCGCCAAAAACTTGACACGCCCTAAAGGTATTACCGCAAGTGCACGGGTCGTACAAGTAATAATGGGATTTGAGTCCCGAGTTATCATACCACAGAGAAGTTGACTAGCCTAATTAACTACCGGTTAATCTTACCCTAAGTATATTCTAGCAAATTATAAAATTAAGGTGGGTGATCTACATAGCTAGAATTAAAAATACTGAAAGCAATAAAATAATAAAAGCTATAAAATAAAGAAATTAAAACCGAGCAAAATTACTTACAGTGCTCCATGCAATTAAAATAAAAAACCTACAAAAGAAATTAAAACAGTTAAAACTAATTAACGCAATCAAAATAAAATGCAATTATGAAAATAAAGCAATAAAATGAAACTACAATTAAACTAACCTAAAATCTAATAAAAATAGAAACCAAATTAAAAATGCATGAAAAACATTTAATCTAGATTAATTCTAAATGCCACTTATAAAACACTAAACTAAATTAAAATTCTAAAACATTTAATATAAAATTAACTACTAACTAAAGATGAACACTACAAATTAAATTAACATGCAAAACAATAAAGCTACCCTCCCATTACTTAATTAAATTACCTAAATGACAACTAACAAGTATTAATCAATTTAATTCATTAAAGTAAAAACATGAAATAACACATTAATTGGCCAAACAATGCCTTAAACAATTTAAATCAACAAAGAACTCCTTCCATTCATTGTTCACGACTTTCACATTTTCTTCTTTTCCAGGAGATGGCTTGGCTTGACCTCTGGTCCAGGCTTTTGCCTGCTATTCGGGCAGCTGTTCTCTGCTGCTCACGGGTTGCTCGATTCTGCCATCTGCTCTAGGCTTGACCAGACACTGCTCCAACTACTGCTAGGTGCTCCAGGCTACTCGGATTGCAGGATACTTGGTTCCAGGCGCTATGTTGCACTCTGCTTTTGCTATTTCTGTAATGTGCTATTGCTTTCGGGTCTGACCGTGCTGCTGTTCCAGGCAAGGTCTATTTCTACTGCATGCTCTCGGGTTGTCCTTTACCCAGCTGCTGCACGTCCTCAGCTCTTAGTTCTTACTGCTCAGCAGATTGCGTTCACGACATGCACTGCTTCAGTAATGTCATCGGCTTGACAAGCATCCCTCTGCTTCAGTAATGTTTGGTGTATGATGAAGCAGCAGCAAGGCAGGAGCATGGACCAACAACTGCAGCAACTGAGTCTTCAACAGCAGCTACTCCACTTCCAGCTAACCGAATGAAAATCTAGAAAATGACACTGAACAGTAAATGACAACTGAAACAGGGGAGAGCAGAGAAGAAAACAATCCCGAGCTGCTTCCTAACAAGCATCCAGACTTGGTTCTGCAACCATGGCAGTCGTCCCACCGTTTTGTGCAAAACTGTAGTTGCTCAACAATGCTATGTAGTGCTCGGTAGTGAGCAATTTTGACACCGAATTAAACCAGCAGAAAATGGTAAGATCATTTCCAATCCAAGAATGCAAAAGACGTGGGAAACTTTCGTTTATAATTTCAAAATGTGTCTTTAAGATAGAACACAACCATGGTAAAAATACAGTAATGAAATGAATCACAAGCAAAACAACGAAATCATAAAGATCATTTTGCAACCGAGAGTTAAAATGAAATAAGACCTTGAAACTAGCTATTCTAAAAGAACATTGCATGAAATGAACAGTAAATAATTAACATAAAAGAGAGCTTTTGAACCGAGAAGAAAAATGCAAAATCGAGACCTCAATGAACCATGATGGCTGCCAAGAGAATGAAAAAACTACATTGAAAGCTTGTAAAAATAACAATGGAAATTGTTTTAACAGTAAATGGTAGCTAAACGGGAAAGAGAAGCTTGAAAACAAGAAAAAAAATTAAAACTATTCTAACACTACTTCTAACTTACTCCTACTCCTAAATTACCTCTACTTCTACTCCTAAAATTACATACTTTTTTCAATTGTCATCCATTCCTATTTATAAACACACTAGGGGTAAAATGGTAATTTCCACATCCTTGATGAGTTGGCATTTTTTTGGCCACTTGTCTTGTCAGACCCAGATTTTTTGTAGCTTATTTCCTTATGATTCCTATGTGTATGAACACTATGTAATTATGGTTGAATCATAAGAAGAGTATTTACTAGATTTAAAGTGTTAATGAAATAAATTAACACGCAAAAGCTACATAAAATGCCTAATGTGGATAATAAGTATCACAGGCTAAACCGAGTCATTCTAAATCATTCTGACTGAAAATAAGAACTTAAAATAAGAGAGCGTAGAGAGCTCATGAAGGAAAGTTAGCTTGATTTAGACCCGAACATACAAAACGAGTGTAAAAGCTAAAAAGGGTAAAATGGACCTTTTCGGCAAGAAAAGGAGTTTCGGGTGAAATTATCCACCGGGAGCGGTTGGAATATAAAGACGAGAGTGTAAGACATGATATATAACACTTTCAAAAATTTAAGAAAAAGTCAACTTAGTCAATGGTTAAAGAAAAAGTCAACTATAGTTAAAAAAGGTGGACTTTTACCATAGTTGACTAATCAAGGTTTGAAATTAACCTAAGTGTGGAGAAAAATTTGGGGAAAAATATTCTTGGCCAGAATACAAGATAATCATCCCCGAAAGTAAGGAAAATTTATTCGGAAGGATTCCGGAATAAATTTAATGGTTAAAAACGTAATGGGCCTAAGGTGAAAATTTTAAAGCCCATTAAGGTATACTAAAGGTATATCGAAATTTTTAGGTCCTTTAGACCGAATTGTTGGACCAATTGATCGGCCAAATTTTGAGACAATAAAAGGCCCGAGGTATAATAAAAATTTCAGCCCGAAAGCCCATTAGGAAAGCCCAAACCGAGAAGCCCAATTGGAAAAGCCCATGAGATAAATATCTAACTATAGTTAAAGTTAACTATGACTCATAAGGTGACTCATAAGGTGACTCATGGTTCAGATTTGGAAAGTCAAGCATAGTGGCTTAATGGCTAAGTAAGTGGCTTATAAATGCAGCCACACCTTGGTCATCTTCATCACACAATTTCGGCTAGAGAAGAACACCATTGAAACATAACCATTCAAGCTTTCTCTCACTAGAAATCACTAGGAAATAGTCATATTTGGAACTTGCATTCTTCATGGAAGTTGTTCCAAATTGAAAGGAGATTAACATATGTTGGAATTGGCTATCAAGGAGCCATAGAGTGCAAACCGAGAGCCTACAAAGATTCGGCCAAAAGGAGAACACTACAATTGGTATATTTTCTAATTTCCAATTTCATATATGTTAATGTATGAATGATTGTAAGTATGTTGATATATGTTTTAAGCATTGAAACATATTAAATCACCATGAAGAGGGTTAGGCCGAGAGTGATCAATGAGATATTGAAATATGTCAATTGGATTTTAAGACATAAATGGATTAGTATACATGTATTAATGTTAATGGTATAATTAGAATTAATCAAATTGATTAATTAATACATGTAAATTATTGGCAATCAAGGTGTTTGATAAAATGCCTAAATGAACAATAAGATGATTGGTAATATTGCCTACCAAGTGTATGTGAAAATGCCTAAGTGAAAATGGCTAGAAAATAGGCATGTATGGCATGCCATGGTGGAAACCGAGAATGGCTAAGCTCTCGGCTGTGGCATGTGGCCGAGAGGCCCAATGGGCCAAGCCCAATATTTTTAGGCCCAATAGGGTGTAATGGGCCTAAGACAAGCCCAATAAGAGTTGGTGGGCCCCACAAGCCCAATAGGCCCAACAAAAGTGAATAGTAAATGAAAATGGACTTAAGGCCTAGTTAGGCCCATTAAGGATTTTTAAGGCCCATTAAGGGAAATTAAACTGTATTAATGTGTAATACAGTAGGAAAATGATAATTAACCTGAGGAATGGTTATTTACAGCTTCGGAGTTTACATCGAGAGCTGATCGGACTGCGGGATTTAGCAGCACCGAGGAAGCGAGGTCACTTGACGTGATCCGAGGTGAGGGACTTTTGCGAGTAGTTAGAGATACCTGCACGTATTTTCAACTGCTTCTGCATTCACTTAAAAACTCTGAGGGTCAAAGAAAGTGAATAACAATTATTGCGACCCGATAGTGGCAAATTACGATTTTGCCCCTAGTTAGTCAAAAAGTCAACTTTTGTGATAAGTTGCAAAAAGCATGGAAAATACTATTGTGAGTGTTTAAATGCTATTAGCATGAAAATAAATAGATGGGCTAATGATTTTAAGGTTGATATGACTTAAGCACACTTTTAGTGCTGATTTTACTATTTTGTAAACAATCCCTTTTAAATAGCCATCTATCATATTATGTGAGAATGAATCGTGCTAGAGCATAGCTCGCACTGGGATTCATATGTTTTCCACATACATAGTGCTGGATTTTGATACGCACTAGATTTTCATGACATGCATGATAGAGTACTGGAGTTTTACTCGTACTCAGCTTTGAATGATATATGCATGACAGAGTGCTAGAGCGTGGCTCGTACTTGATTCTTCATGGTTTATACATGACATAGTACTAGGAGCTATTGCTCGTACTTGATTTTGATATTGTGCATAGCATAGTACTGGGAGCTATTGCTCGTACTTGATTTGATACATAAACTATGCATTGACCTAGTTGCTGGAGGCTTACTCGCACTAGAGTTGAGTTTTGTGATGTGAACCAGTGTTTGAGCGGAGTGACGACTGTGAGTCGCACTCAAGACGCACACTGTATGTGATATGTAATACATGTTGAAACCCATGCCTGATTCCTTGTGTGACTGTGTGTCATAGCTAGAGAGGATATCCGCATGAGGTTGATATAGACGTGGTATACTTATTTCCATGGTTTCGAGGGCTAAAGACCCTGGGTATGAGGATTTCCATGGTTTCGAGGGCTAAAGACCCTGGCTATGAGGGTCCACGGGTGTACTTTGTACCGTGCCCGGGGCACGAGGTGTACGCTGTACCGTGTGTTATGTAGCTGGCGGTTGACATTGGACTGACCATCCTCCTGTTACAGCAGTGATGCCCCGCACACCGAGATCTGTGTTGCTTGGGATCACATTTTAGGATATGATCATAATCCAGGATACTATTTGTATTTACCACAGAGTCTCACATGATATATCACATTGATTGACTGATTTAAACTGCGGACAGACCTGAGGGATGGGTCGGACTCTGATTTTGTGTTGTGAATCATTTGATGCCATATTTATATGTGATTTAAATATACATGGCATGATTTACATAAAGGCATGATTTATATGCAATGCATTGTTTTACACTACATGCCTACATTTGAGAAATAAAGCATGATTTCTGTACATGGGATTTATTCTGTGCAAGTATATATATTATATTTCAAGACATGCTTTTAAAGTGAGTTAAGGAAATAACGTTTTCAAGGCATAGCACTATTTTGAGTAGATAGTGTGGATATCTACTTGCTTGCCTGATTTCCTTACTGAGCGCGTTATGCTCACCCTCCTTTTCTTTACATCTCTCTACAGAGCGTCAGTAGAGCGAGAGTTATCGTGGGAGAGTGTCCCAGAGTCCATTGCTAGTTCCTATCGATTCATCAGGTATACTTATTATGTACAGTTGTGTATCTAAACATAGAAACAGCACAGTGATGTATACGTTATATATTATGGGGAATGTAATCGTATTAGATTTTATAAAATCTTACATGTATAATAAAAGCAACTACAGTCAGAATTAATATATTGACATGTATGTATGAGAATGGATATTATGGTAAGTGAAGACTCTGACATCGAATCACAACCCAACCAGTGAAGAGAGGAAAGGTAAGTTAAAAATGCGAAAAATTTATTGTGGTTTTTGGTTAAAGTCAAGGATTGAAACTGGGGTCCTGACATGTCTTCACACCATTAGCTCCTTGAAAAGATATTTCCATGTCATCGGTCTTTTTGTCCAATTGGATGTGCTAGGTGGCATGACTCGTGTTGTCCGCGTGGCTCAATCTCGATTTTAGCCCAATTTCGATCCATTTTCTATCGAAATATTCAAAATTCTTCAGGATTTAATTTATCTGCAAACATGAGAATTTTAATTAAATAAAGGGGATAATTAACAAAATAAATTGGGGATTTAAATAATTCATTAGGAAATTAAGCACAAATAATTCTAAAAATATAGAATTATCAGTGGCTGTGCCATGTGCAAATCTTAATCTGTGGCTATGCCATGTGTATATGGTGGCTGTGCCACGTGCATTACTATTGCAGTGATTTTCATCACGTTTTAAAGAGAAAAACCATTATCACATCTTGATTTCTACATGCTTGTAACTGTGATTTGTACTGAATATGTACTTCCACGTTTTACATGATGTATTAATGAGTTCATGCTACATTTTTCTATTGAGTTTTCAATGGTGAAATAAATGATTGTGTGTGCAAATCATTAATTTAATAATGAGTCACTTACCTCCTTACTAAGCGATTTTAGAAGCTCACCCTGTTTTACCTCCCCTCCAGATTTCTTCAAGTGAGGCGAATTTCCTGCGACGTACGGAGCAGTGGCTAGTGGAGGACTTGAGCTCCAGGCCATATATATTGTATTTTGAGGTATCATTTATCTTTTCATGCATCCAGAAAATTATTGTAATCACAGACACTTGATGTACAATATTGTATGGGATGTATTAGGATTAATTAACTTGGGATTGAACAATGTATAAGATATGATATATACTATTTAATGATGAGATCCTGAGGCAAGAAATGTATGATAATGTTTGACACTGCACAGGAATGCACCCTCAATTGTGATTTAATGAGTAAAAAGTTTTAAATTTGCCTTATTTTCCACGTTTCTGAGGCGTCATAATAGATAAGCTCGGCATTTGAGAAAAATGCCCTAATAATGTTTGGAGGAGCAAGGGTGTTTATTTTGAGAAATAGAAGCCAACGAAATTCTTCCATTTTTGACAAATATGGAAAGTCAATGCGGGAAAGAAATGAAAAGTCAATGGTTCTCCAATGTTTGATGGGCATTGTGGAAAAGTATTCTTCATATCTCTTCCTTTTTGCAGGTGTTTGAAAACACCTGCTAAGGTTATGACAGAAGATGAAGAGATAGTGGGTGGTTGTGAGGAGGAGGGTCTAGATTCTTTGTTGGCAGCTTTCTTAATGCGAGGCATTATCGAATCAGTCAAAGATCGCATAATATGGTTCTAAATTGTTCTCTAACAATGTCTTAGGCAATGGAACAGTTCACTAGAAACCCTATTGAGGATTAATCTACAAAACTAAGAAATTTTTGATAGAAAATCAACAATGTAGGTTCTAAAAAGACGAGTAATGGAGTAGATTTGACTAAGACCTTACCAGAGATCGATCTGTTGAGATATATCGGAAGAGGGTGCGCGACAAGGGTTAGGGATTTGAATTTGTGATTTCTGAAATTTGGGGATTTTGAAGCAATCTTTATAGCCCAGGGCTAAGGAGATCGATTTGTCGAGGTACCGGATCAATCTTCTACATTATGAGATCGATCTGTTGTTTTATGAGATCGATCTACAAAATACATAAGCTCAAGAAGATCGATCTGCAAAAAATAGAGGCTGAAGAACATCGATCTGCCAAATGCAAAGATCGATCTGCAAATTACAAAACCTTAAGGAGATCGATCTTATGGGATAGAAGATCGATCGGCTTAGCTGAACCTTACTGCTTTAGGCCAATTTGGAGCATGCTAGATCGATCTATATTGAGAGGAGATCGATCTCTCATACTCTTTGCCCAGAAAATGAGTTGTAAATTCAGTTGAAAATAAGTTTGAAATCAAAGTTTTGAAGGCAATAATTCTTAAGGAGCATACATAAGTCCTAATTCACATCTAAGAACACAAAATCTATCTCTATCAAGAGGTTTGGTGAAAATATCAGCTATTTGATGTAGTGTATCAATATATTCTAGAACTATATGTCATTTTTGTACATGATCTCTAAGGAAATGATGCCTAATCTCAATATGTTTAGTTATAGAGTGTTAGATTAATTTTTAGAGAGATTAATGGCACTAGTATTATCATACTTGATGGAAACTTGCTTCATGTCTACACCATAATCTCTCATTTGTTGTTTAATCCACAACACTTGAGCACTACAACTACCAGCTGCTATATATTCTGCCTCTGTTGTGGATTGTGCTACACTGTTTTGTTTTTTAGAGAACCATGATATTAATATATTGAGATCGATCTGCGACTTGAGCTCCAGGCCATATATATTGTATTTTGAGGTATCTTTTATCTTTTCATGTACCCAGACAATTATTGTAATTACAGACACTTGATGTATAACATTGTATGGGATGCATTAGGATTAATTAACTTGGAATTGAGTAATGTATATGATACAATATACGCTTTATTATGATAAGATCCTGAGGCATGATAATTATGATGATGTATGACACTGCACAGGAATGCACCCTTAATTGTGAATTAATGAGTAAAAAGTTTTAAATTTGCCCTATTTTCCGCATTTTCGGGGCGTGACAGAGTTTTCTTGGTATCAGAGCTTAGGGTGTCTAGTACTGTCAGTGTCGGTTAAGTGAAATAGAATACATCCCAAGTGTCTGTAATAATCTGGTCATGAACTGAAATTGAGGATTGAGATTTCAATCGATCTTAATATGTACGCGTAGGAGACGAGTTGAGATAGAGAATGAGTAAACGACGAGGTCGTTCGAGGAGGCAGGCAGAGTCCCCTCCGCCACCTGTCCCACAACCAGAGAGTCCTAACTCTCGATTTAATCGGATTGAGACCGATGTGAGGTAAGGTTTTGAGCAGATGGCAGCGTTATTCGCGCAACACTTTGGAGTTAATGCCTCGGGTACTACGCCTACACCACCACAAGGACCTCCCATACCCCCAGTGTCTCCCGTCACCCAGCCTGAGGATAGAAGTATGGTCCGACTAAGGGATTTTCTGAAGATGAATCCACCCGCATTTAAGGGAAAGAAGGATCCTACCGAGGCTGAGGAGTGGTTGACGGAATTAAGAATTATATTTGATTTTCTGGGGTGCACCGATGCTGAGAGGGTCAGTATGAGTGCCTATATGCTGAAGGGGAGAGCTCGAGATTGGTGGGGTACTACCCAGGGTATTTTGATGTCCCACCACGATGTGATTGGTTGGGAAGAGTTTCAGACAGCCTTTAGGACCCAATATGTACCACGAGCCGCCCAGAGAAAGAAACAAGCTGAGTTTTTGAGTTTGGTACAGGGTGCATGTCTGTGGATGACTATGAGAGCCAATTCACAGCGCTATTGAGATATGACCCAGAGACCTTCAAGAGTGAAGAGCTCCGCACAGAGAACTTTGTGTATGGGTTGAAGCCCATCATCAGAGATAGATTGATAGGGCTATGTATTACTGAGTTTGGAGATGCTCTGAGACGAGCACAAGAGATTAAAGAGGAATTGAGATGGTACAATCCCAGGATGAGCTCAGAGCGGTGAATAGAGATAAGGGCAAGAGGCCAGCGATTTTCCAAACAGAGGCTCGGAGAGGTTCCTTCAGAAGAGGAAGGATTGAGGTACAGAAGGACAGATTGGAGAGACCCAGAGCCTATCCTATTATTAAGGAGACCCCTCGATATGTCAGGCCGGAGATAAGGGTTTGTAGAGACTGTGGCCGATCGCATGAGGGAAGTTGTACTGGGTCGATCCGTGGATGTTTTAGATGTGGTGACATGGGTCACAGAGTGAAGGACTGTCCCCAACCTCAGATACCACATGCTCCGGAGCCCACTAGACAACAGCCTCAGAGAGTGGATCCCTAGAGACGGGCCACTGCGGCAGAGAAAGGGAAGAAACCTGTGGCACAGGGACGTGTGTTTGCCCTGGATAAGGAGACCGCAGACACTTCGGCAGAAACTATAAGAGGTACACTCTCTGTCTGTAATTATGAGGCTCATGTGTTGATTGATTCAGGATCCACACATTCGTTTAATTCTGAGCATTTTGCATGTAGATTAAACTTGAAGTTTGAACCTCTAGAATACATACTACATGTAAATACCCCTATGCGTGAATCCCAGAGAACTGAGTTAATCTGTAAAGAATGTGAGATAAAGGTGGGAGATAGAGTGATGTTAGCAGATCTAATCATGTTGAATATACATGGGTTTGATGTAATTCTGGGAATGGATTGATTGGCGACCAATTGAGTGAGTTTAGACTGCTACACTAAGATTGTAACTTTCTCCCTACCTGAACCTTACAGTGTACGATTGAGATATTGAGGAAATGATTATGTGGATTTCTAGTAAGTAATTTGAGAATTTTGATATTATTTTGGAGAATGTTAAATATGATTATTCATGTGAAGGTTATGAGACACTCATCTCAGACGATGAGCGGGAACATCCGAGGATTGAGGATATACCTGTGGTTTACGAATTTTTAGATGTTTTCCCAGATGAATTGCCAGGTTTACCACCAGAGAGAGAGCTGGAGTTTACCATCGATTTGGTACCAGATACTCAGTCGATCTCTAAACCTCCTTACAGGATGGCATTGGTGGAACTTGAGGAATTGAAGAGACAACTACAGGAGTTATTGGATCAAGGGTTCATTAGGCCCAGTGTTTCACCGTGGGGAGCGCCAGTACTATTTGTTAAAAAGAAGGATGGTAGTCTCAGATTATGTGTAGACTACTGGTTGTTGAATAAAGCCACGGTGAAGAATAAATACCCACTACCCAGGATTGATGATCTACTTGATCAGCTAAGAGGGGCATCAATCTTTTCTAAGATTGATTTGAGATCGGGCTATCACCAATTGAGGATCAAGGAAGAAGATATTCCAAAGACGGCCTTCAGGACAAGGTATGGCCATTACGAATTTCTGGTGATGTCCTTTGGATTGACGAACGCCCCTGCAGCATTCATGAGATTGATGAACGAAGTGTTCAGAGACTATCTGGATAAGTTTGTGATAGTCTTTATTTATGATATCCTGGTATACTCTCGGTCGTATGAGGAGCATGCACAGCAGTTGTGGTTAGTACTTCAGATACTCCGAGATAAGCAACTGTACGGAAAGCTTAGTAAGTGTGAGTTTTGGCTGAACCGGATAGCTTTCCTTGGTCATATAGTCTCAGAGGAAGGAGTATCAGTGGACCCAAGCAAGGTGGAGGCTGTGCTTAATTGGGAGAGACCGAGGACAGTTACTGAGGTACGAAGCTTCCTTGGTTTGGCAGGGTATTACAGAAGATTTGTGGAAGGATTTTCAACGATTGTCGCTCCTTTAACTAAGCTCACGCGTAAAGAGACTCCATTTATATGGACTGATCAATGTGAGCTCAGTTTTCAAGAATTAAAAAGGAGATTGACAGCGGCACCTGTGTTAACTATTCCTGAGGGATCAGGAGGATTCTCGGTGTATAGTGATGCATCTCATCAAGGATTGGGGTGTGTGCTTATGCAGCGCGGAGGAGTGGTCGCATATGGATCGCGACAGCTGAAAGACCATGAGCGGAATTACCCCACGCATGATTTGGAGTTAGCCGCTGTGGTATTTGCTTTGAAGATCTGGCGACACTACTTATATGGGGAAAGATTCCAGATCTTCACTGATCACAAGAGTTTGAGATATCTCTTTGATCAGAAAGAGTTAAACATGAGACAAAGGAGATGGATGGAACTCCTTAAGGATTATGACTGCGAGATTCTTTATCATCCGGGTAAGGCGAATATAGTTGCTGATGCCCTGAGCAGGAAGAGTATGATATCTGCTATGATGATCAGGGAATGGGATTTGTTAGAGCAGTTCGCCGAACTTCGTATCAGAGTTAAAGAGGTAGAGACTGGATTTTTGGCTAGCCTGCGGATAGAGCCCAGGATCATGGATCAGATTAGAACTGGGCAGCGCAGTGATCAGATATTGATAGATATGGTTAGCCAAGCTGAGCAGAGTTCGCAGTCGGATCTCACCATCAGCGAGGAGGGATTGTTGAGATTCAGAGAACGAATTTGTGTACCGGACGATGATACCCTGAAGAGACAGATACTGAGAGAATCCCACTGCTCGCGATACACCATGCACCCAGGGAGTGCTAAGATGTACCGAGACTTGAGAAAGGTGTATTGGTAGAGTGGTATGAAGCAAGATGTGGCAGAGTATGTGGCCAGGTGTTTAGTGTGCCAGCAAGTGAAAGCTGAGCATCGGAAGCCCGGAGGATTACTACAGCCCTTACCGGTACTTACATGGAAATGGGAGCATGTCACTATGGACTTTATTATGGGTTTACCGAGGACCCGAAGAGGTCGTGACGCGATATGGGTCATTATGGATAGATTGGCCAAGAGTGCCCACTTCCTTGCCATCAAGAGCATAGATACTGTGGATGCCTTAGCTGAGCTGTATGTCAGCGAGATAGCTAGATTACATGGGGCTCCAGTGAGTATTACTTCTGATAGAGATTCTCGGTTTACTTCCAGATTTTGGACCCAGTTTCAGGAGTCCATGGGATCTCGATTGAGTTTTAGTACCGCCTATCATCCTCAGACAGATGGTCAGTCAGAGAGGACTATTCAGACCCTGGAGGATATGTTGAGGGCGTGTACTATGGATTTTAAGGGATCATGGGATGATCACCTGCCCCTAGCAGAGTTTGCATACAATAACAGCTATCATGCGAGTATTGGAATGGCACCTTTTGAGGCTCTATATGGTAGGAGGTGTAGATCCCCTGTAGCTTGGGAAGAAGTCGGTGACAGAAAGATAAATGCTCTCGAGCTTGTTGAGCAAGCCGTACAGAGTGTGAAACTCATATGTGAGAGGTTACGGGCTGCACAAAGTAGACAGAAAAGCTACGCGGATGTGCGTAGACGGCCACTCGAGTTTGATGTTAGTGATGCAGTATTTCTGAGAGTATCACCGAGCAAGGGTATCGTGCGATTTGGGAAGAAAGGGAAATTGAGTCCTCGATACGTAGGACCATTCGAGATTCTTGAGAGAGTGGGAGAGGTAGCTTACAGATTAGCATTACCCCCACAGATGTCCGGAATACACAATGTTTTTCATGTGTCTATGTTGAGAAAGTACCACCCGGACCCTTCTCATGTCATAGAGTATGACGAGATGGACATTCAAGAGGATATGAGCTACACTGAGGAACCCGTCCAGATTCTTGATAAAAGAGAGAAGGTACTGAGAACTAAGAGCATCCCATTGGTGAAAGTTTTATGGAAACATCACTTAATGGAAGAGGCAACGTGGGAACTAGAGAGTCTCATGAAGGAGAAATACCCCCATCTATTCGAATAGTTGAGTTGAATTTGGAGGACCAAATTCTATTTAAGGTGGGGAGGATGTGAGATCTGAGAATTTCAGACATATTTTAATGATGTAATAATAATTTGAAGTGTAATTTATTGAGCTAAGTGAATTGTGGGAATGATAATTGGAGATTTATATGTTAAGTGTTAAAATAAATGTGAAACTATGAGGGCAAATCGATCTGGGAGAAGGAGAGATCGATCTGGTGAGTTAAAAATGAGAAGGAAGGAAGAATTTGAGGAGCAGATCGATCTCAAATGGAAGAGGATCGATCTCCTTATGAATCTGTTTGAGAGAAGATCGATCTCATGAGGAAGAGATCGATCTCCAAATGATTCTGTTTGGGAAAAGATCGATCTCCTTAAGGAGCAGATCGATCTCATAAAGTCATAAAGAGATCGATCTCACCCCTCGACAGATCGATCTCCTAGGCATAAATTACCCCAAATCGTCCCAAAATTCAAATGCAGATCGATCTCATCAAGAGGCAGATCGATCTCCTACCTCCAGTCTATATAAGGAACCCGTGTTTTTCTCCTGCAATTTCACTTTCTCTCTCTTCCAACCCCATTTCCACCGAAAACCTAACTTTCTCACTCATCCAAAACACCCATTTCCGGCCAAATCAAGAGTTGTGGCAAGAAGGAAAGTTGTTCCTCATCGAAGGACGAATCGGATCAAGGCTTGGGTTGTCCGTCTCACAAGCTTTGGGTAATTTCTAAACCTCGATCTTGATATTTGAGATGATTTTGATGATATTGGTGGTTGTCATTGCGTTGAAATAGCTGAAAAATGATTAGGGATTGATGAAATTACAATGTAGTTGGAGTAATGTTGATATTTAGCAATTTTGGTAATTTTGGGAGTTTTGAGCTATAAATGGAAATTTAGACAATGTGGTGAATTAGCGTAGATGATTTGACATGAGAAATGTAGGACGTTGAGATATTGTGAATGAGGTTGTAGTTTAGGGTAGAGTTACGAGAATCGAGAGATTTGAGGTGTTATGAGCAATTATGCTCAATTTTGAGAATTGAGGTTTATGTGATAGTTGAGTATTGATGTT
The DNA here is from genome assembly GCA_033439115.1 of Firmiana major. Taxonomy (NCBI): domain Eukaryota; kingdom Viridiplantae; phylum Streptophyta; class Magnoliopsida; order Malvales; family Malvaceae; genus Firmiana; species Firmiana major. The sequence continues at coordinate 46,503,039 of CM065902.1, forward strand.
TTAACATCGTTTGGACAGCTCGGGAGTTACAGAGTGGAATGCGAGGCTAGTCCGTGATACGGGGGAAACGATTGCACTATACGAGGTGCAAAGAGGTAAGGGAAATCTAAACCATTTGTGTATGTGATTTGTAAACTATTATAGCATGATTTGTGGTTTATAAAACAAGCATGTTGAGTGTTGTGTTGAGTTATAATTGCACACGGTTTTTATAGCCGATTGGAGCCCATTGTTTTATGCGTTTATAAGCTGAGTGTGAAATTGCTTTATAAACCGTCGAATTTGTGTGAGTAATGAATTGGGCTCTACGTTAAGGCAATATCGAGATTTGAGAAATGTGTGCGTGCTTTGCCGGTTGGAACTCGGTTTTATTATGTTTTGTGTTGAGTACAAAACGATTTCAAATGAGATTTATGAGAGAAAAACCATTATGAGTTCTACGTGAAGGCAAACCAGTCTTGTGTGATAAGACTTAGGTGTGTAATTTTGAGTACACACTGGGCATTGCTCTGGTAGCATGTAAGCCCGATTCCTTCTCCGTTCTGGTAACGTGAGAATAACCCATTTTGTGGCTATGCCACGTATACTTGGTGGCCGTTGCCACGTGAGAAACCCCATTGGTGGCCGTTGCCACGTTATACCCCATTGGTGGCCGTTGCCACGTTATACCCCATTGGTGGCCGTTGCCACGTGAGAACCCCTAATTAGTGGCCGTTGCCACGTGAAACCCTATTCTGTGGCTGTGCCACGTGTGAAATTAAATCAGTGGCCATGCCACGTGAGCTAGTGGCTGTGCCACGTGTGAAATTAAATCAGTGGCTATGCCACGTGTGTGCATTATTGTTATTGTGATTTTATCACGTATTTGAGAAAGCGTTTATCGCGTTATTTTCACATGCTTTGTTAATGCTCTAGACTGAGCCTTTTTACTTCATGTTTTCACATGATTTGAGATATGAGAATATCGTTTTGAGTACTTTCATGCTATGGTTTTCAAATGAGTTTCACATACAAATAAATATTTTGTGATGTTCATTTTGGTTTATGAAATGAGTACCTTACCCCCCTTACTGAGCGATTTAGAAGCTCACCCTGTTTTCTTTCCCCCCAGAGTTCTTCAAGTGAAAAAGGATCTCCCTGCGTCGTACGGAGTAGTGGCTAGTGGAGGACTTGAGCTCCAGGCCATATATATTGTATTTTGAGGTATCTTTTATCTTTTCATGTACCCAGACAATTATTGTAATTGCAGACACTTGATGTATAACATTGTATGGGATGTATTAGGATTAATTAACTTGGAATTGAGTAATGTATATGATACAATATACGCTTTATTATGATAAGATCCCGAGGCATGATAATTATGATGATGTATGACACTGCACAGGAATGCACCCTTAATTGTGAATTAATGAGTAAAAAGTTTTAAATTTACCCTTAATTGTGATAATTATGATGATGTATGACACTGCTGCTCGTTTGTGCAGTTCGATTCGCCTCCAACGAAGTCTCTGAGACTGTACGAAATTACATATCACATCAATTTGATCCAATGAAATAAAATTCTTGCATTTACTATAGCCGATTAGACTTACAGTCTTCATTAACACTCATAAAGCCACATTTTGATTGCTCAACTTATTTCTCGAGAGTTTATTAAACTCTCTAGGCTTATTGATTCACACTAAACCAGTATTAAGCTCATAGTGGCTCTAGTTCATCATTTACTTCACTATGGCAATTTCAAATACCTTATATGCATATTTTCATAACTTGACTAATCTCACAATGTAGATTCATTCAATCATCTCAAAATCATACATATCACCTCACTAACACCTTAGTCTAAGCTGTGAGACCCCGTACATGTATAGCTGTATATAGGAACATGGGAATGTAAATTAAATCATAAGTAAGATGATGTATTGTAATGTGAAGTATATGCAATGTAAGTTTATAAGATTATGTACGCACTTGTAATAAGAATTGTGATTATACATACAAGTTGCATTATGAATGAGTAGGAAGTAATAAACTTGAACACGAGAAGAATGTAATCGAAATGGAATTTGAGTAGTATAGTAAAATGGAAGGAAAGATTTACATAAGTGTATATTTCCATTCGAGTAATATCGTATATATTTGGTAATACAAAGATTCTACACAAGTTTTAATGTGTATGTAGTGAGGATGGATCCCATTTTCAAGTCTCAAAGATGAATGAATGAGGAAATGATCATGGTAGCAAATTAAAGGTGTTTGGTAAGGGTTATTGCAGAAAAACTGCAGGAAAATCTGGAATTTGTGAAGGCCAGATCGATCTCATAGGATGAGAGATCGATCTGGGAGAGCCAGAATGCTCTTATGTGAGAAATGGAAGGGAACAGATCGATCTCCAAAGGAAGCAGATCGATCTCCTTAGCTCTCGGGTTGGGAGCAGATCGATCTCCCCTAAGACCAGATCGATCTCTTTAAGCTTCTGTTTGACAGCAGATCGATCTCCAGTCTCGATAGATCGATCTCCTACCTTTAAAACGTCTCAGAAAAGAGAGATTTTTGAGGAACAGATCGATCTCCACCTAAGGAAGATCGATCTCATCAAGTCAAAACTATAAATGGGAGCAGTTGGATCATCAGAATTTCGGGAAAACATTTCCATTTCACTTCAACTCAAAGAAATCTAGTTTCTCACTCCTAAATCCACCCATTTTCAGTGAGATTTAAGGAGAGGCTATTAGAGACAAAGTTGTTCACATCAAAGAGAAGAACAACATAGTCTAGAGGCATTTCCCCATTTGAAGGATTGAAGAAATAGAGGGCAATCCTAATTGGAGCAAGAGGAAAATCCAATGAGGTAAGTTCTAATGCACAAATCCAAGTAAATTGGTTTAGTTAATGCTTATAAAGATATTTGGGTGTGCATATTGTGGATAGAACTACCTAGGATGGTATGAAATGACTATAACTTAGAAATGGTCAAGTGTGAGAAAGTGGAGTGTGGGAGTGTTTATGATGAATGAGATATCTTGAGTGGATGAGTATGTTGTGGAAATGGTTTGGAAATGTTGATGTTGGGATAAAATTGTGAGATTTACCACAAAGGGTAAAATATGTAATTAAGGCATTGGATAAATGCTTAGTTGAATAAGAGTTAGAAACATTAACTCAAATGTTGGTGGATGAATTTCAATTTCGGATGATACGCCGGAGCAAGTCGAGATGAGAATGCGAGAAGCATAAAGGCGGATAGTTGCACACAAGTAAAACGAGGTAAGGGACTGTGTGTTAGCTATAGAGATGTTCGTACGTAATTACAGCAATTTCGTAGATATATTGCTAGGACTAGTACGATAATATAAGTTTATGAAATGATGTGGAAGTATGAAAAGCACTATGATGTATATATGTATTGAGAAATGGGATAGGGTAAGGAAATAGCATGATATGCATGTTTTCAATGAAATTCTCAATTTTATATTGTTATTGATGATTGAGAAATGTTGATGATAGGTTGGCTAATTTTACATGTTTTAGCATGAAGAGTCATGCTGTATGAATAAACGTGTTTTGAGTTTTAAAAGAGAAAATAGCCATCTATCAGTTTTGAGATGAGATTTGGTGTTGAAGCGTTAGCTCACACCCGGTTTAAAGTCTTGATGTACCGTGCGGGAGTTTTAACTCGCACGAGGGTTTTGAGAGAGTGCGAGAACTTTGCTCGCAGCTGTTTTGTTGAGTTAAGGTAAACCTGGGGGTCTGGGACCCAAGGGGATACCAGCCGACGACCAATTGAACGGGCTGGGTCTTAACGATAGATCGTACCGCGCTAGAGCTTTGCGTTGACTGTGTGTCACGCTGCTTGCTCGCCTGGTATATGAGACATGGTTTAAGGATAAAAAGTCCATCGGAGTTGGAGTATGGACTTGGGTCCACGGTTGTACGTAGAACAGTGTAGTCACCCGTTGGTATACTATGTACCGTGCTGGGTGCACGTGAGTACGAGTATCGCGTAGATGACACACGACGTATCTTCACCATGAGTATACGAGGAGATGAGGTGGATTGAAATGAGCCGGAGGGTAGGACTGACCCATCCCCCTTCAGGCGAAGTGATACCCTGTGCACACCCGATCAGTGAGGCCTGGGATCACTGACTGTGGCCATAAGTCGTGGATATTTGATTGCCTAAAATTCCATGCCTGTCTCAGAGAATCGAGAAATAGAGACAATCCCAGAAAAGAAAGAGATTTACGAGAATGAATGATTTGAGAAGTGAAAGAGATTTCGTGTTTTAATAAATCTCTGATTTCACATTCGTGCCATGAGGGCACTATTTATGAGCATGTTTTAAATGGAAGTTTGACATTTGATTTACACGAAAATGCTATTGAGAAATATGTGTTTAAATGCATTGTTCGTATGATATTTCCATTTATAACGAAAACATGGTTTTGGTTTATGCATGCACGGGCTATGTAGGTAGTACGATATCTACCTGCTAGCATACATTTCCTTACTGAGCCGTGGTTTGCTCATCCCACTACTTTTCCCCCTCCAGGTACTGAGAAGTAAGAGAGCGGTGATCTCTAGATCTTTTGTGCTAAACAGCTCCCACAATCCGCAAAGGTATAAGATTTGTATACACGAGTATTTTGTATCTACTATATCGTATCGCACAGTTATATCTTGGAATTGTAAACAGTATTATGGGGATGATATGTAAGCACATGGTATTTATACAATTAATTTTGTGTATTTACACACACCTGGGAGTGTGACTTAAAGTTTTAAATATTCCGCTGTAAATAAATAAATTTTTAGTAATTACATCTTCTCACAGCCCAACCGTAGTAGAGAATGTATGGATAGAAGGGTTCCCGAAAGCGGGGCATGACATAAGCCATTTATCATCAACTCAACCATATCACATTTTCTCACACTCACTCATTCTAGGTTATGCTTGTTCCATTACATTCTAGGTAGTTTCAATTATCAATACATACACCAATCTACTCACAACAACAACTAGGTAAATATACTTTGAGTTGGTGTATTAGAAACTCACCTAGCTTGACTTTCCTCTTTTCCAAGGTAAGTTATTTTTCTATTCACAATGAACAACTTTGCTCTAATAGCTTTTTCTCAAATATTTATGAAAATATGATGGTTTTTAGAGTGAGAAAGCTAGGCTAGTGTTGAAAATGAAGGAAATGAATTTGTTCCCGTGAAATGCAGATCCAACTGTCCAGTTTTTTATAGGAAATGCCTAAGGAGATCGATCTGGCCTTACTTGAATCCTTCAGAATTTTGACAATTTGCAGACAGGGGATCGATCTGTTGAAGTGCATGAGATCAATTTACTCAAGATAGTGAGATCGATCTGTTTCAGGCAGAAGGCTTTGGAGATCAATCTGGCCTTAAGAGGAGATCGATCTGGCATATCTAGAGACCAATGGAGATCGATCCCTCCATACATAGGATCGATCTGCCCTGTTTCCTGCAGCATTCTAGCTGCAAATTTTCCCAAGATTTCCAAGTTAAACTTATACTCAATTACTTCAATAGTCACTTAGCAATCCATTCACACTTAGAGCTTAAAAACATTCATTTCTTGTAATTCATATGTAATGTAACTTGTCTGTACATTCAATAATCATAAACATTATATAGAATTTTACGGGTCTTACGTTCCTCCCCACCTTCAAGGAATTTGGTCCTCCAAATTAGAACCAAGTTAACCAAAGAACAACTCCGGGTACTTCTTGTAAGACCCATATTTTGTGTTGAGTTAATATATTTTGAAATGACAAAACAAGTAAATTCAATAATATAGAAATGATTTAAAACATGTTTAGAGGTTATCAGTACCAGAAACTAAGTGTTTAAGGATGAAAGATCGATCTGGTGAGATGAGAGATCGATCTCTTGGGTTTTCTAGTATGAGGGATCGATCTCATGAGAATATAAGATCGATCTGCTAAAAGATTGAAATCTCAAAGGAACTGTACAAGGTATTGAGGAAGCAGAGATCGATCTCTAAGGGTTATAAGATCGATCTGTTTATTACATAATGTCTATGAGATCGATCTGGTCTAAGAAGAGATCGATCTCCTCTAAAACAAAGGGCAAAGGCAGTAGATTGATCTGTAGATCGATCTATGCTCATACAGAGAGTTTACGAGATCGATCTGGTATAGGAAGAGATCGATCTCCTCAAAGTCAGAGAGTTAAGAAGATCAATCTGGGTTGATTAGAGATCGATCTCCTCTTTATGAGAATGCTTGGTAGATCGATCTGTAGATCGATCTTGCCTCAAACAGAGAGATTGGAAGATCGATCTTTCAGTTCAACAAATCAATCTTCACTAACATTTTCAAATTGTAAGATCGATCTCTACATATATGAGATCGATCTCCATGCTTCAATTTGCTTTGTAATCGCAGGAAATTAAACTAAGAGATCGATATGGTCAAGATTGGAGATCGATCTGGCACTCTACTGGAGGTTCCCAACGGCTCTTTCTGCAAAACTTTCAAACGGGAAAAACATCATTAAATGCTCCAACTACCAATCCTGATGTATAAATTCAAGCATTGAAGACACTGAAGATAAAGACACTATTACTGTAAACTCTGTATATTCTCAAGAATTTCATTCCATCATTCTCTTTGTCTTCAATCTTCATTTATTGATAGTTTGTAAAACTCTTATTGTAAAAGCTATTTGTATCCTACCCACAAAAGAAAAGCTTTATCTTATATTCATCCTTATTTCAAGAGAGAAGATGAGAGTCCTCAATGAGATAAACTTTGTAAAAGGGTGAATATTTATTTATGTAAACAGGGTAGAGAGGTTATTCCTTAACCTGAAAAAGGGAGTGTGTAACATTCATTGATAGAGTGAAAGGAAGCTCTTGACAAGGAGGTCAAGAAGAGAGGACGTAGGCAAGAGATTGACCGAACTTCTATAAACTACTGAGTTTGCTTTTTCTTTCCCTTATCTTCTTTCATTTTATTCCATTACATTATACTGATTATTCATTATTTGTAATTTGACTTAATATAGTTTAAATTTGTCATAAACCTTAGAAAATCGATTCACCCCCTATGTTAGAGCCAACAATTGGTATCAGAGCTAAGACTCTTTGATCATAGAGAAATAACTTCCTAAAGAGTTAAAAACGATCTAATGGCTCACAACAATGTAGCAACCAATCTAGTAGGAGATGAGCATTCTACAGTTAGGCTTCCTATGTTCAATGGTGAACATTATGCTTATTGGAAAACTAGGATGATGCTCTTCATTCAAGCAAATGGTTATGAGGTATGGAGGATTATAACTAAAGGACCTCAAATCCCAACGAAAAGAATAGAGGGAAGAGATATCCCTAAAGAAGAAGATGAGTGGGATTCAAATGATGTAAAATGTGCTCAGCTAAATGCTAAGGCCATGCACACCCTATTTTATGCTTTAGGGCTGAATGAATACAATAGAGTCTCTAGTTGTGACAATGCTAAACAAATTTGGGACAAATTGGCAATAACTCATGAAGGTACAACTCAAGTAAAGGAGACTAAGGTAGGAATGCTCACACATGACTATGAGCTATTTAGGATGAAAGAAGGAGAGTCAATTAGTGATATGTTCACTAGATTCACTGATGTAATAAATAGGTTAAAATCCTTAGGAAACATTTATTCAAATATAGAAATAGTTAAGAAAATATTGAATAGCCTACCAAAATCATGGGAAGCTAAAGTAACTGCAATTGAGGAGTCCAAAGATCCCCACACACTGTCACTAGATGAATTAATAGGATCACTACTCACTTATGAGATGAAGTTAAGAAGAAATGAAGAGCCACCCAAGAAAGTGGGAGTAGCTCTGAAATCTACTACTCAAGAGGAGAATAAAAATGAGAGTGGTAGTGAAGAAGATCTTGAAATGACAATGTTTGCCAAACGATTTAACAAATTTATGAGAATGAGAGCAAGTGGTAGTGGTAGGAGAAACCACAAGAAGGATCAAGAAGAGTTAGGTAGAAAGGATACTATTGTATGTTATGAATGTAAAAAACCTGTACATATTAAATTTAACTGTCCTCTTCTTAAAAGATCCAATGATAGGTTCCATAAAAAGAAGGTAATGATGGCAACATGGAGCGACAGTGATAGCTCCGATGATGACTCAAATGAAGACATTGCTAACCTATGCTTCATGGCTATTGAAGATGAAAAGGTAACTTCAGATCTCCATGAATATTCCTTTTAATGAACTGCAAGATGCATTTGATGATCTTGCATTAGAATATGAATGCATGAGTATGAAGTACAAAAAATTAATTTCTAAATTAAGGAAGGAAAATGAGATATTGTTAAGGGATAAGGTAGAATGTGAAAAGAAACTAGAAAATACAAATTTAGAAATTTGTGACCTAAAAGAAAAAAATAGTAACTTACATAATTCTTTTACTAGATTCTACATGGGTCAACAAAAATTAGATAACATGCTAAAAACTCAAAGAGCCTTCTTTGATAAGAATGGATTAGGATATAATAAAAGTAGAGAAACTCACTTCAAAAATTTCATAGCTAGAAAAAGCATGCATAAACCTCCAACTATTTGTTCATATTGTAATAAAAAGGGACATGCACCACAAAGTTGTAATATGAAGATGACCATATTTAGAGGAAAAATAGTAAAAAGAATTTGGGTTCCAAAAGAGGTACTTAATTCAAAAGATATTAGTACTATAGTAAAATGGATCCCAAAGGGATCAAGAATTGTATTCACTAACCCCAAAGGACCCAAGAGAATTTGGGTACCTAAGACATGAGTTTGAATTTTGATTATAGGTGATTGAGCATTGCCACAAAGCTAAAACAAAGGAAGCTTTGTACTTAGACAGTGGATGCTCAAGACACATGACCGGTGATAGAAGCCACTTCAACTCATTTAAATCAAAAGTTGGTGGAGAAGTCACATTTTGGGACAACTCCAAAGGCCAAGTTGAAGGAAGTGGCTCAATAGGTAATGATAACTTCTCACTAGAAAAAGTTTTACTTGTTAGGGGTCTAAAACACAATTTGCTAAGTATTAGTCAACTTTGTGACAAAGGTTACAAAGTAATTTTTGATTGCTTGAAATGTCATGTTATAGATCCTAAATATAATAAAGTTCTTTTTCTAGTTCATAGGCAAGGTAACATATACATTGTTTATCTAAATGAACTTAAGAATGAAAATGTATGCCTTATGGTAGATAAAGAAAAAGAACCTTGGTTGTGGCATAGAAGACTAGGTCATGCTAGCATGCATGTGTTATCTAAGTTAGCTAAAAAAGATCTTGTTATATGATTACCTAAGTTGTCCTTTGACTATGACAAAATATGTGAAGCTTGTGTTAAAGGACAACATTTAAGCCTAAACATAGTGTATCTACCACTAGGCCTTTTCAATTACTTCACCTAGATTTATTTGGACCAACTAGAACAATAAGCCTAGGTGGGAAACATTATGGGTTTGTAATTGTAGATTATTACACTAGGTTCACTTGGGTGTTCTTTTTTAGAGTAAAAAATGAAGCCTTAGAAAAATTCATTGTCTATACAAAAGTGACTCAAAATGAAAAAGGTTACACTATAACTAGTATTAGAAGTGATCATGGCCAGGATTTTGAAAATATTGGATTTGATGAGTATTGCAATGATTAAGGAATTAGTCATAATTTTTCAGCCCCTAGGACACCACAACAAAATGGGGTAGTTGAGAGAAGAAATAGAACATTGGAAGAAATGGCTAGAACCATGTTGTGTGAAAATAATTTACCTAAATATTTTTGGGCTGAAGCTATAAATACATCTTGCTATATCGTTAATAGAGCTATTATTAGACAAATTTTAAAGAAAACCCCTTATGAGCTTTACAAGGGTAAGAAGCCTAATATTAGCTATTTTCACCCCTTTGGTTGTAAATGCTTTGTCTTAAATAATGGAAAAGACAATTTAGGAAAATTTGATGCCAAGAGTGACGAGGGAATCTTTTTAGGCTATTCTTTGAATTCAAAGGCATATAGAGTATATAACAAAAGAACATTGATGGTTGAAGAATCAATTCACGTAATATTTGATGAGTCAAATGATTTATCTAAAAATTCAACCAATGATGAGGATATTGAAATATTTGATGAAAACTTGAAAGAAATCTCAAACATAGAGAATGATCTATTAGAAAAACTTGACATTAATAAAGAGGATGAAGAGGAACTAGAAATATTAGAAAGAGAGTCTAGAGCACCAAGAGAACTAGGATATGTAAAAGATTGTGAGATAGTAGGAGATCCAACTCTTGGAGTTAGTTATAGATCATCTCTAAGGAATGTGTGTCAATATATAGCTTTTGTGTCTCAAATTGAACCTAGAAATGTCAATGAAGCCTTAGATGACAATAATTGGTTTTTAGCCATGCAAGAAAAATTAAATCAATTTGAGAGAAGCAAAGTATGGAAACTAGTTCCTAGACCTAGTGATCACTCTATAATTGGAACTAAATGGATCTTTAAGAACAAGATGGATAAAAATAGTGTGATCATAAGAAACAAAGCTAGGTTAGTTGCACAAGGCTATAGGCAAGAAGAAGGAATAGACTATAATGAAACATATGCACCGGTAGCTAGATTAGAAGTAATAAGAATGCTATTTGCCTTTGCATGTTATAAAAACTTCAAATTATATCAAATGGATGTAAAGAGTGCATTTTAAAATGGTTTCATTAATGAAGAAGTTTATGTTGAGCAACCTCTCGGCTTTAAAAGTCATGAATTTCCTGAACATGTCTTCAAACTATCTAAGGCACTTTATGGTTTAAAACAAGCTCCTAGAGCATGGTATGAAAGATTGCCAAAATTCTTAATAGAAAAAGGATTTTCAAGAGGAAAAGTAGATACTACTTTGTTTATCAAAAATAAAAATAAAGATTTACTAGTTGTTCAAGTGTATATAGATGACATTATTTTTGGATCAACTAATGAATCTTTATGCCAAGAGTTTGCTAAGATCATGCAAGGTGAATTTGAAATGAGCATGATGGGAGAGCTCACCTACTTCTTTGGACTTCAAGTAAAGCAAACTAAAGATAGAACCTTCATCAATCAAGAAAAATATACTAAGGATTTGCTCAAACGATTTGGAATGGATAATTGCAAACCTCAAGCAACTCCAATGGGCACCAGCATCAAGCTTGATAAAGATGAAAGTGGTAAGTGTGTAGACACTAAACTATATAGGTCTATGATCGGTTCATTGCTTTATCTCACTGCAAGTAGACCAGATATTTTGTTTAGTGTATGCCTTTGTGCTAAATTTCAATCCTCTCCTAGGGAATCACACTTATTGGCAACTAAAAGAATCTTTAGATATCTTAAGGACACTCCCTCACTAGGACTTTGGTACCCCAAGGACTCCACCTTTGCTCGTCATGCTTTTTCTGATGCAAATTTTAGGGGCTGTAAAATAGATAGAAAGAGCACTTCAGGTACATGTCAATTCTTAAGGAATAGATTAATCTCATGGTTCTCTAAGAAATAAAATAGTGTAGCACAATCCATAACAGAGGCTGAATATATAGCAGCATGTAGTGCTCAAGTGTTGTGGATTAAAGAACAAATGAAAGACTATGGTATTGACATGAAACAAGTCTCAATCAAATGTGATAATACCAGTGCCATTAATCTATCTAAAAATCCTATTCAACACTCCAGAACTAAGCATATTGAGATTCAGCATCATTTTCTTAGAGATCATGTACAAAAAGGAGATATAATTCTAGAGCATATTGATACTTTACATCAAATAGCTGATATCTTCACCAAACCTCTTGATAGAGATAGGTTTTGTGTTCTTAGAGGTGAATTAGGACTTATGAATGTTCCTTGAGATTTATTCCCTTCAAAACCTTGATTTCAAAGTGATTTTCAACGAATTTTTCAATGATTTTTCTGGGTAAAAAGTATGAGAGACCGATCTTCAATCACTATAGATCGATCTTCATGCTCCGAATTGGCCTAAAGAAGAAAGGTTAAGCTAGGCAGATCGATCTTCTTTACAATAAGATCGATCTCCTTAAGCCTCTGTAAAATAGCAGATCAATCTATGCATTTGGCAGATCGATCTCCTCAAGCCTCTTTAAAATAGCAAATCGATCTATGCATTTGGCATATCGATCTCCTTGAGGCTCTGTAAAACAACAGATCGATCTATGCATTTGGCAGATCGATCTCCTTGAGCTTTTGTATTTTGAGGATCGATCCTTTGATTCAACAGATCGATCTCTTCAAGTCTCTGGAAATAACATATTGATCTAGTTTCGAGACAGATCAATCCCCTTAACCCTGGACTATAAAATATGCTTTAAAATCCCCAAATTTCAAACATTCAAAATTTCAAAATCCTTAAACTTTGTCGCGCCTCAACCCTCGATTCTTACCCCCAGATCGATCTCGATAAGGTTCTTGTCAAATCTCTTCATCAATTTGTGTTCTAGAAACCTACATTGTTAAGTTTTCTTCAAAAATTTCTTTCTTTGTGCTCAAAATCTCCATTAAGGCAATTCTAGAACTGTTCCATTGCCTAGGTTTCTAGAGAACTGTGATCTAGGAACTACAAAACAATTTAGAGTGTGTCTAGCTTGAAGCATGCCTCGTCTTAAGAGAGTTAGCCAAAAACCACCTAGACCAAATGTTGATAGAGGGTTATCTTCTCAAACAGCTCCTCCCTCTTCTGTCACTACTTTTAACAGGTGTTTTCAAACACCTGCAAAAAGGAAAAGATATGAAGAGTATTTCTCCACAATGCTAATTAAACATTGGCGAACCATTGACTTTTCCTTTTTAAATCGTATTGACTTTTCGTATTTGTCAAAAATGGAAGAATTTGGTTGGCTTCCATTTCTTAAAATTAACACCCCGGTACCTCCAAACATCATAAGGGCCTTCTTTTCCAACGCTGAACTCATCTATGACCCTGATGATGCCTGTAAAATTCTAGGGTTTAAAACGTATGTCATGTCTAAATCAATCCATATAGACACATCTATATTAGCCCGAGTGTTTAACATAAAAGATGAGAGGTTGACCGATGAAGAGGAAGAAGTTCCCTTAGAATTCGACCTTTTCGGGGATAAGGCGAGTGACCTACCAATGCAACCGAGGTTACTCCACCTTATCATCTTGTGGAATCTTAGACCCTTTGGTACCCGTCATTCCACGGTTAGGAGATCAGATCGATTTTGGCTCCACCACTTCCACTCCTCAAGTCAAAAACCAAATCTGGTCCACTTCATATACGAAGATTGGCTAAAGATCGTACACGGCCAAGCCTCCACGATAGTCTTTCCACAACCGCTTGTGTACTTGCTTCAACGAATTGGGGTCAATTGTTCGTGTGAAACCGGTGAAGTGCCTTCCCCAAAGAGCGTATTAAACATTGACACACTTCACCACATGGGATACTATAAAGATTTTTAAGGGTAATGGAGGAAAAAGCGGGAACAGCAGTTTGAGGCAGCCATGGAAGAAGACCCATCAGCAGAGCCTACTGCCCCACCAGCTGAAACTACTGAGGGTCCATCTTCGTCGACTGCTCAGCCCACTGCACCTGTACCATCATCTGATGGGATGGAATCGATTGTGGCGATGATTATGGAGCTTAACCAAAAGATGGATAAAGGATTTGCAAATCTTCATGCCACACAGTAGGCTATGTTCGATGAACTGCAGGTTACTCGCACTCGAGTCGAGGAACTTCTGGAGCAATTTCCTTCTCAGCCTTAGGACGTGATTGTTAGGAATGTTTTAGATAGTTTTTCATGTTTAATGTTTGTTGTTTGAAACATTATTTGCTTTAATGCTTACTTTATGAAATGACATGATAGTTCTTTTTAAAATGTGTTATAATGAAAGCTTTAATTGCCTTTATACCTTTATTGCCATTGATATAACAAAAAGGGGAGAAGAATCTGTTAAGAAATCATGTTTAATGTTTTAAAGGAAAGCTTAAATTCAAGGGGAGTTAAGGGGCTAAAAGTAAGGGGGAGTTAAAGAGCTTACAGAAAGGGGGAGTTTGTGAAAGCAAAACATATTTTGTGCATAATGCAAATAGGTAACTAAACATGTTTATTGAATAAGTTTTGTCATATCAAAAAGGGGGAGATTGTTGAGTTAATATATTTTGAAATGACAAAACAAGTAAATTCAATAATATAGAAATGATTTAGAACATGTTTAGAGGTTATCAGTACCAGAAACTAAGTCTTTAAGGATGAGAGATCGATCTGGTGAGATGAGAGATCGATCTCCTGGTTTTCTAGTATGAGGGATCGATCTCATGAGAATATGAGATCGATCTGCTAAAAGATTGAAATCTCAAAGGAATTGTACAAGGTATTGAGGAAGAAGAGATCGATCTCTAAGGGTTATAAGATCGATCTGTTTATTACATAATGTCTATGAGATCGATCTGGTCTAAGAAGAGATCGATCTCCTCTAAAACAAAGGGCAAAGGCAGTAGATCGATCTCTAGATCGATCTAGGCTCAAACAGAGACTTTATGAGTTTGACAGATCGATATTCACTAACATTTTCAAATTGTAAGATCGATCTCTACATATATGAGATCGATCTCCATGCTTCAATTTGCTTTGTAATCGCAGAAAATTAAACTAAGAGATCGATCTGGTCAAGATTGGAGATCGATCTGGCACTCTACTAGAGGTTCCCAACGGCTATTTCTGCAAAACTTTCAAACGGGAAAGGCAACATTAAATGCTCAAACTACCAATCCTGATGTATAAATTCAAGCATTGAAGACACTGAAGATAGAGACACTATTGCTATAAACTCTATATATTCTTAAGAATTTCATTCCATCATTCTCTTTGTCTTCAATCTTCATTTATTGATAGTTTGTAAAACTCTTGGTGTAAAAGATATTTGTATCCTACCCACAAAAGAAAATCTTTATCTTGTATTCATCATTATTTCAAGAGAGAAGAGGAGTGTTCCTCAGTGAGATAAACTTTGTAAAAGGGTGAATATTTATTTGTGTAAAAAGGGTAGAGAGGTTATTCCTTAACCTGAAAAAGGGAGTGTGTAACATTCATTGATAGAGTGAAAGGAAGCTCTTGACAAGGAGGTCAAGAAGAGAGGACGTAGGCAAGAGATTGGCTGAACCTCTATAAACTATTGAGTCTGCTTTTTCTTTCCCTTATCTTCTTTCATTTTATTCCATTACATTATACTGATTATTCATTATTTGCAATTTGACTTAATATAGTTTAAATTTGTCATAAACCTTAGAAAATCGATTCACCCCCCTCTCGGTAGAGCCAACATTTTGAATGTAAACTTTATGAAATCATGAGAATGGTGATGTATTTGCAATGCAAAGCATAGGTGATGTAAGTCCATGGATTTGATGTACATACTTGTAATATGAGTTTATAATGTACAGACAAGTTTCATTTTATACGAATATAAAGAAAAGAGCTTTTATAAGTGATGAATGTGATTTGAGCTCAAAATGAGTAGTGCAGCAAAATGTATGAAGTTGGGTATGAGTTGCTATAGAAAACTGCAGAAAAATCTAGAAATATGAATGCCAGATCGATCTCATAGGATGAGAGATCGATCTGGAATGGCCAAAATGCTCTTATTCGAGCAATGGAATAGGCGAGATCGATCTTCAATGGAGCCAGATCGATCTGCTAAACATTTTGTAATGAGATGATTGATTTTGATGCAAACAGATCGATTTTCCTAGCTCTCGGGTTGGTGCAGATCGATCTCCTTAAGCTACTGCCTAAGACAGATCAATCTCAAGCCCTCCACAGATCGATCTCATGCATTCAAATTGGCGTGAAATTGAGGGATTTAAGAGGATCAGATTGTAAGACCCGATTTAATTTAAAACACGAAATGAGAAAAGATCAAATGAAGGATTGAAACGGTAGTCCCGAACACGTGCAAGGGTAAAATGGTCAAAAGACCTAAAGTCGGTATAAATTCGAGAAGAAAATTTAATTAGAAATATGGAAATGAGAAATCTTGATCAATAACGATGAAATAATTAAATTTCGGGTTAAATTGATCAAGATATGAATTTATTGGAATTAATCAAAAATTTCACATCGAAAACTTATCCCGAAAGTATTTGGAAAATTATCCCAAAAGATGAAATAAGACCGAAAAATTCATTTATTGATTAAATGAATAAAATTATAAATTTCTTAGATATTTTTTATTATTATTGAATATAATTTTGATTAAAATAATATTAAAAATAAATAATAAAAAAAATAAAAAAGAGAAGAAATCGTGTTTCGCGATTTCTGGGGAACAACTAGAAGAGGAAGAGCCCCTTCTGCCTCACGATCGAAGATCGGCGATGGACCCAGGGTGGTGCCTGAAGCCATCAACAGCCGAGCCATCGTCGACGTTGGTGGAGGTCGAAGGAGGCAGCGATCGACGATGAAAGAGAGGGAAAGAGGGTGAAACCGAGAGAAATCGACGGGGGAGGAAAAGAGAAATCTGGCCATTTCGCCCGTAATCTAGCCCCAACCGACCCTAACCGGCAGTTCCCAAGGCACAGGCGACGCGATTGGTGGCAGCACCGGCCAGTAGAACGGCCGACAACGCCGTCAACGATGAAGGAAAAGAAACGGTACCCATGTCGGAAGGGAGAATGGTCGGACCGACCACTTTTTAGCCACCTCGGAGGAAATAAACCCCAGATCCGTGCACCGGATGACCCCGTGGAGCTGCTGGTGACGAAAGCCGGTGGAGAACCGGTCGACGAAGCCTTGAACCGATCGAATCGGACTGAACCGGCTGGATCGAATCAATCTGAACTGAGTTGAACTGGACCGAACCGGTTCAGCCAAAAAGAAGGAAAAGAAAGAGAAAAAAGGGAAAAAAAGAAAAAGAGAAAAAATTGAGAAAAAATCTCAGTGATGCAATCGAGCTACGGGTAAGTCGGTAAGTGGTCGAAATTGACCGATTTAAATTTTAAAATATTTAATTTAATTACTATCTGACTGAAAATTGACTTGGAAAAATATATAATTGTGTAGCTCGACAATTGACGTAAAACGAGAGCTTGAGATAGCATCGATTTGCGTACTATCACAGAATCTCAGGTAAGTAACCCTTATTTACGACAATTTGCATTGTTATGCATGTTAAAAATTTAGCGCATAAATTACGGATTTAATTTCCGCATTTAATGAATTATATTTTGGAATTAGAGATATATTGTCGTAAATAATTCATTAAGCTATCCGAAAATTTAGAATGAGACTCAATAAATATTGATGGGCCCAATAAGCCGAATAGGCCTCGATAATATGAATAGTAAGTGAAAAACGGGCTTAAGGCCGATTAAGGCCCATTATGGTATAATCAAGCCCAATATGGGTAAATGGGCCCAATGATTTAAATTAAGCCCAAAAAATATGAAATAAAATTAATTGTATTGTATTTGACCTAATGTATATTTATATGCAGTTTCGGAGGTTTGATTGAGAGCAAATTGGAATACATGACGAGACATCAGTGGAAGGTCAGACTGCACAGAAAATTGAGGTAAGGGAATTGTGTGAGTAGCTAGAGGTAGCTAAGCGTATTTTAATAGCTTTTGTATACACTGAATATGTATGTATACACATAATATGTATAAAGGTCCTAGAAATAAATTAATGATTTTAAGGACTTGAAATAGGAAAAGGCTATTTTACCCCTATTAAAGGAAATTCACCGAAGCATGGTGAAAGCATGACATGCATGAAATGCATGATTTAAGGAATTTTCAGATTTAAGGAATTTTCTTGGTTTTTAAGAAAAGTAAATCGATAGATTGGCCAATAATTGCATAAATTTCTCAATATAACACTACGTAAGTGTTATTAAGATTTAAATGAAATTTCTTTGGAAAATGGGCCAACTATCAAGTTTATATGAAAACAAATAGAGCTGGCGCTCGCACTATATCAGCGTTTGTGAGTGTGCATAAAATGTGCTTGAGCGGTTGCTCGCACTGACTAGTGTGACATCATATTCATAAAATGTGCTAGAGCAGTTGCTCGCACTGATTTTACTATTGTGAAAAGCATGAGAGGTGCTAGAGCGATTGCTCGCACTAGTTTTAATGATTTGACATGTATGAGAGGTGCTGGAGCTTAGCTCGCATCCTGTTTTGATATGATAATTGTATAAAAGTCGTGCTGGACTCTAACTCGCATGATATTTGATTTATTTATGTATAAAGCCGTGCTGGAGTGTAACTCACACGAGATTTGATTTATTGATGCATAACATCGTGCTGGAGCTTGCTCGCACGAAGTTTTATATGGATTTATAACTCATTTTAAAGACGTATTGGAGTACTACTCGTATGCAGATTTTACTAATTTTTATAAAACTGTGCCAGAGCTTCGTTCACACGAGATTTTTAGATATCATAAATATGCATGGAGCCGTGCTAGAGTTTCGCTCGCACAGGGATTTATATGACATGCATATCGCAATGTTGGAACCTTCTGTAGACTATGTGTCACAATGAGATGATATGTCCACACGCGCATACTGAGACAGAGATGGTATGGATGGATAAGACCTAGTGCAGGCACCCCTGACTGAGCTTGGGTTCACGGAGTACATTGTACCGTGTATGTCACGTCGAGTACGATGTACTGTAGGGATTGTTGGAGTGGAGTGGCATTAGCCACGAGGCAGCAAGCCTTGCCCTTGCAATCCTGATGTTATGCTGTTCTGGCGAGTAGGATCGACCCACCTCCTATTTCAGGTGTGATATCCCGCACACTAGGTACCATGTTGCCAGGGATCACTAGGTTATGGCCATAGTCCTCGTTGTTACCGATATAGTCACCTACATGTCTCATATGATATAACTTGTGGCCTCGATAGACCAGGGTTGTGAGATCTAAGAATTTTGGACATATTTTAAATATGTAATAAGAATTTGAAGTGTAATTTATTAAGCTAAGTGAATTGGGGAATGATAATTGGAGATTTATATGTTAAGTGTTTAAAATAAGTATGAAGTATGAGGACAGATCGATCTGGGAGAAGAGGAGATCGATCTGGTGAGTTAAAAATGACAAGGAAGGAGGAATTTAAGGAGCAGATCATCTCCAATGGAAGAGGATCGATCTCCTTAGGATTCTGTTTGAGAGAAGATCAATCTCATGAGGAAGAGATCGATCTCCAAATGATTCTGTTTGGGAGAAGATCGATCTCCTCAAGGAGCAGATCGATCTCATAAAGCCATAAAGAGATCGATCTCACCCCTCGACAGATCGATCTCCTAGGCATAAATTGCCCCAAATCGTCCCAAAAATTCAAATGCAGATCGATCTCATCAAGAGCCAGATCGATCTCCTACCCTCAGCCTATATAAGGAACCCCTGTTTTTCTCCTGCAATCTCACTTTCTCTCTCTTCCAACCCCCATTTTCACCGAAACCTAGCTTTCTCACTCATCCAAAGCACCCATTTTCGGCCAAATCAGAAGTTGTGGCAAGAAGGAAAGTTGTTCCTCATCAAAGGGAGAACAACATACTTGGAAATCGAAGGACGAATCGAATTGAGGCGTGGGTTGTGCGTCTCACAAGCTTTGGGTAATTTCTAAACCTCGATCTTGATATTTGAGATGATTTTGATGATAATGGTGGTTGTCATTGTGTTGAAATAGCTGAGAAATGATTAGGGATTGATGAAATTGCAATGTGGTTGGAGTGATAATGATATTTAGCAATTTTGGGAATTTGAGCTATAAATAGAAATTTAGACAATGTGGTGAATTAGCATAGATAATTGGCATGAGAAATGTAGAACGTTGAGATGTTGTGAATGAGAGTGTAGTTTGGGGTAGAGCTACGAGAATCAAGAGATTTGAGGTGTTATGAGCAATTATGCTCGATTTTGAGAATTGAGGTTGATGAGATAATTGAGTATTGATGTTTTAACATCGTTTGGACAGCTCGGGAGTTCCAGAGTGGAATGCGAGGCTAGTCTGTGATACGGGGGAAACGATTGCACTATACGAGGTGCAAAGAGGTAAGGGAAACTAAACCATTTGTGTATGTGATTTGCGAACTATTATAGCATGAATTGTGATTTATAAAACAAGCATGTTGAGTGTTGTGTTGTGATACAATTACACATGATTTTTATAGCCGGTTGGAGCCCAATGTTTTTATGAGATTATAACTGGGCTCTACGTTAAGGCAATATTGATATTTGAGAAATGTGTGCGTGCTTTGCCGGTTGGAACTCGATTTTACTATGTTTTGTGTTGAGTACAAAACGATTTTCAAATGAGTTTTATGAGAGAAAAACCACTATGAGTTCTACGTGAAGGCAAACTAGTCTTATGTGATTAAGACTTAGGTGTTTAATTCTGAGTACACACCGGGCATTGCTCTGGTAGCATGTAAGCCCAATTCTTCTCCGTTCTGGTAACGTGAGAATAACCCATTCTGTGGCTATGCCACGTATACTTGGTGGCCGTTGCCACGTGAGAATCCCATTTGGTGGCCGTTGCCACGTGAGAAACCCTATTTGGTGGTCGTTGCCACGTGAGAAACCCCATTTGGTGGCCGTTGCCACGTGAAAACCCTATTTGGTGGCCGTTGCCACGTGAGAAACCCTAATTGGTGGCCGTTGCCACGTGAAACCCTATCCTGTGGTTGTGCCACGTGTAAATTTAACTCAGTGGCTATACCACGTGTGTTTAGTGGCTGTGCCACGTGTGAATTTAAATCAGTGGCTATGCCACGTGTGTTTAGTGGCTGTGCCACGTGCATTATTATTACAGTGATTTTATCACGTTCATTGAGAAAGCGTTTATCGCATTATTTTCACATGCTTTGTTATTGCTCTAGACTGAGCCTTTTTACTTCATGTTTTCACGTGATTTGAGACATGAGAATGTCGTTTTGAGTACTTTCATGCTATGGTTTTCAAATGAGATTAATGAGTTTCACATACAAATAAATATTTTGTGATGTGCATTTTGGTTTATGAAATGAGTCCCTTACCCCCTTTACTGATTGATTTGGAAGCTCACCCTGTTTTCTTTCCCCCCAGATTTCTTCAAGTGAAAAAGGGTTTTCCTGCGACGTACGGAGTAGTGGCTAGTGGAGGACTTGAGCTCCAGGCCATATATATTGTATTTTGAGGTATCTTTTATCTTTTCATGTACCCAGACAATTAATGTAATTGCAGACACTTGATGTATAACATTATATGGGATGTATTAGGATTAATTAACTTGAGATGGATTAATGTATTTGATATGATATATACTTTCTAGTGATGAGATCCTGAGGTACGATAAATATGATAATGTATGACATTGCACAGGAATGCACTCTTAATTGTGAATGAATGAATAAAAAGTTTTAAATTAGCCCTATTTTTCGCACTTCCGGGGCGTGACAAGGGTAGACCCGAGGGAGGGGTCAGGCCCCCGATTTTATGATTTTCTACTGTGATGCTAGATTTCAGATGATTTTATGACATGTGACCCTAAAAGAAGGGTGATTTTATGATAAAATTTTATAACGAGTTGTTTTATGAGTTTTGAGAAGTATTTATGAGATGCTTAACCCCTTCGGGTTATTTTATACTGCAGTTTTAATGAAATGATTTAAATGTAGTAGCATGATGAGTTTTCCATGCGTTAATGATAAGATTCATGAAAAGAATTATTTCTCATGATTTGTTTTACATGGCATGAAATGATGCATGATATTTATTTACGTCATGCTAAGTATGATTTAATGATGTCACATAAAATGCCTTTGCTACATGAATTGCATGATTCCTACATGCACAAATAGTTTTGATAAACTATGTCATTGATGTAGGCATGATTTTGTGCTTGAGATTTTAATGAAAAGAAATGGATTTTAAGGGCATGGCATTATGATCATGTAGATAGTGGAGCTATCTACTTACTTGCATAATTACCTTACTGAGCGTGTGGTTTGCTCACCCCCTTATTTTCCCATCTTTTCAGAGCACTCGCAATAGTTATTGAGCGGTTGAGGACTTACATTCTTGGTATCCGCTGCTTACCATCGAGAGACAGGTATACACATTTGTATGGTTTTGTATCTGAACATGTAAATGCACAGTACTGTAAACGGATATGATGTCGAGGATGTAGAGTTATAAATACCATTGTGTATGTATTTAGTTAAAGTCAAAAGATGGTAAACTCTGATATGTGAATGTGATTATGAAAATAGAATGGTAAATAGGTGAGAGGTGACTAACACCGAATCATAGCCCAATTGTTTGGTAAGATGGTCACAATGAGAGAAAGGTAAGAATTAAATAATAATCGAAAAACAAAAAATTTGTAGTGATTTTAGGTAATTTGGGTTGTGACAATTTTCGGTATCAGAGATGAGTTGGCCTGATATGAGTCAGTGTTAATGGTTAAGGAAGTTTACATCCCCATGTACTGTGCATTGTTTAGATATAATTGTGTATATCGAGATGGAATTGCAACTAAGAATTTGGTTTCAAATGCAAGAATCTAATTTTTATAACTGATAGCCGCTATGGTAGAGGGGCGAGTACATGAGCTCGAGGCCCTAAAGGTAGGCCTGAGAGTCATACTGAGTCGCCACATGAGACTCAAGATGAGGTTGAAGTGGAGGCTGATGTTGAGCATGCCCCACAAAGTTCGACAGAGGGATTGGACAGAGTCCGACAAAGAGATCGGACAGTATTGAGACACGCTTCGCGAGGTTAGAACAGAGTGTGGGGAATATTATGGAGTTAATTGCTCAGAGTATGCATGGGATTTGAGGGCAAGTTGGAGCATTGGTGGAAGTTCGCTCGACCCATCTTAAGAGTTAGACATCTAGATTGGACATGAGAACATAATTCTAGAGGTATTTCGGTGACAGAATATCCCGGACACTGCTTAAAGGAAATTACAGATAAAATTCTTTACTCTGACCTAGAGGAACTGGTTGATTATCGAGTATGAATCTCAGTTTATATACCTGCCCAGATATGACTTCGACACTATGAACAGTGAGAGTCGAGATGTCTGAAAGTTCATGGAAGGGCTCAGATTGTCGATTAGAGTTCGATTAGCCCATTAGATATCACTACATATGCCGATGCAGTGCGCAGACTACAGTTGTGTGAATAAGATCTTGAGTTGCACGTCTCTAAGATTGGAAAAGGTAGTAAGGGCCGAAATAAAGACTAAAAGAGAATAGAGAATGACAGAGATGTCAGAATGGGAAAAAGGTAGTTTGGTAAAAGATTAGAGTTAATAAGTCACGGGGTAAGATGATTGGTAAGGCCCCAGTGTATCTAATTTCAACACTTATGAGGGGTATTGTGATTTGAGGACCCCGACCTACTACGACAAATGTAGGATGTCTAGTAGATACCACGAAAATAGGATGTTGGACGAGGGCGAGTGTATGCCTTAGACCAGGACACTATTGATGTTTCATCTGATGTGGTGGAAGATACCACACTGGTTGTAAATAATGAAGTAATTATTTTAATGGATCCTTGTGCCACGCATTTATTCATATCGCCTTCAGTTGCTTATAAGCTAGGGAAAGATGTGAAGCCTGTACCCTTAAGCAAGATGATGCTAGTTAGCTGATTATCACTAACTAAATATAGGTATAGGGCTGTAAGTTAAAACAGGGGAAAAAGGATACGTCAGCCGATTTTATTCAATGGGAAGTAATATTTGAGAATAGATTGATTCAGCTGCAAACTATGCTGTTCAGATTTCTATCCTCTGATAGTGATATGGTTACCCCTAAAAAAGAAAGTGTATTGTAAGTTTTAATAAGTAATGAAAGAGTTTGTTATAAGTGATATATGAAAAGAGGTAAGCTTTGAGATGTGATAGATCCTGAATACGAGATATATTGGAATAAGAGGCGTATGCAAGGTAAGAATATCTTTTATATGTAAAGTAATTTGGATTAAGCGATATGTAGTGAATATGAATTGCGACCAAGGATAAGGGGAGGATATATCCACACTCAGTTCATGTGGTCAAATCTGAGGGTTAATTAAGGTATTTCAAAATACCTCTCCGCCTGAAAACTTGACAGCGTCTAGAAGCGCACACATAACCTATAAATTGAAATCGACATTCGTAATATATACATTTCAAATTTGGGTACCTTTGCTGGTACGATAGAGAAATATAGAATTCAATTAATCATAAAGGTTTAAAAAAATTAAAATTAAAATTTTATAAAAGCCGTTAATATAAGAAAAAGGAAATGACGTGGGTTAGAATCTTGAACGGAATCGATTTTGAAATGACATTATACGTTTATGCGTACATAGGTTAAGGATATGGGTGATTGAAATATTTAGTGGAACTCAACTACGATGAGGTATTTAAACCTTACCTGGGCCGATTGGTTGTCATCTTTAGCGATGATATTTTGATGTATTCAAAATCCAGGGAAGAGCATGAGTAGCAACTGGAAAGTGTCTTACAGATGAGGTGCTGTGAGTTTCTCGAAATGGACTGCCTAGTTGACACATCTTATTCGGAAAAAGATTGCATACGAGTGGGATGATAAGTATGAAAGTAGCTTCGGTGAGTTTTGGTATATTGAAGTAATAAACTGACCACCATAATTATTCTCACCATAATCAATAGCTCAAGAGGTTTCAGTATGTATGGATACCTCAAAATAAGGATTGGGCTGTGCATTGATGCAAAATGAGAAGATAGTCGTTTTTGGATCCAGAGCTCAAGGACCATCAGAGAAACTATTCGACCCATGATTTAGAGTTGGCAACCATAGCGTTTACACTTAAGGTATGGCTCCACCACTTAAATGGTAAGAAATTTTGGGTATGCACTGATCGTAAAAGTCCTGAGTATCTGTTTTCACAGAAAGAGTAGAATATGAGATAACCATGACGGTTAGAGCTTCTAAAGGATTATGATCGTAGAAATTGTACCACCCAGGAAAGGCTAATGTAATGGCTGATGCCTTAAGCAGAAAGAGCCTCAGGATGGTATCACATATGATGGTCAGGGAGCGTGAGCTACTGAGCAGTTGTGAGCCTCAGTAGTGATGTGATCCCTTTTGATGATGACGGTGATTTTGTGACAGCTAGCCTGAGGTTAGAACTAGATTTGAGTGACCGGATTTTCTAGGCTTAGTATGATAATTGGCATGGTGTCGATAGTGTGGATCAGATTCAGAAGGGTATAGTGACAGAGTTCACAGTGAGTGATGATGACTTATAGAGGTTCAGAGACAGTATAAGTGCTCCTAGGACCATAGTTGCGGAGATAGTGTTATTGTCAGTGCATCCAGGAAGTAATAAATATATCGAAATCTTTGAAAAAGGTATTGGTGGTCAGGTATGAAAAGAGACATTATAGAGATTGTGGAAAAGTGTCTCGTATGTCAGTAGATTAAGGTAGCATAAAAGAAGTTGCAAGGTTATTGCAGCCTCTACCTATATCGACACGAAAATGGAAACAAGTTACCATGAATTTTGTGATGGGTTACAGAGGACCCGGATGAATCACGAGGCTATCTGGGTGATAGTAGATAAATTGACTAAGTCTACCCTCCTTCTGGCTATAAAACTCCCCAGATACTCTAAGTGCGTAGGCGTAGTTATATGTAAGGAAGATTGTGGAACATTTTGCAGCGTTCCAGTGAGTATGGTATCAGATAGGGATTCTCGCTTCACTTCCCCCTTCTGGGAATATTTTTTTAAAGCTACGGGAACCCGACTGAGTGTTAGCACAGCTTTCAATCCTCAAACAGATGGTCAGTCAAAGAGGACTATACAGGTTCTAGTGGATATGATGAGAGCGTGTGCCATTGATTTTATAAGCTCCTGGGATGATTAGTTGTTACTAATTGAATTCGCCAATAATGACAGTTGTCACTCGAGTATCGGGTTGACTTTATAAGAGACATGGTATGGCTTTAGGGGTTGTTCCCCGACTTGGATAAGAAGAAGTGGGTGACAGATAGAGAATTGTTCCCGAACTGGTAAGACAAACCTCTGAGGATGTTCAGTTGATTTTTGAGAGATTAAGAACACCTCAGAGCAGACAGAAAAGCTATGCTAACAAGAGACGAAAAACCATTGGAATTCATCGAGGGTGAATCAATATTGTTGGAAGTTATTTGTCCTAAGGGCATAAGGACATAACGAGATTCGAAAAGAAGGTAAATTGAGTTTCGTTAGACGGAATCCTTTGAGAGATTGGACAATGTGGGAGATTAAGGCCCGTAGGTTCGCATTACCACCTGAATTCATAGGTATCCACAATGTGTCCCATATGTTGATACTTCAGAAATACTATCCGAACCTAGCATATGTGATCGGATATGAGCTCCAACAGCTTAGCTCAATGAAAGTATAACTTATGCTGAAAATCGATTCGGGTATTAGACGGAAGGAGAAAGTGTTGAGGTTTAAGATGATCTCCCTACTCAAGTCCGTTGGTAGTATTACACTCCGAAAAAAGTCACATAGGAATTAAAGAGTATGATGCGATAGACGTACCTGGAGTTGTTTATGGACCCATTTGACTTGGTTGTAATCTGGAGGACCAAATTTCTTAAGTGGGGGAGATTGTAAGACCCAATTTTATTTAAAACACGAAATGAGTAAAGATTAAATGAAGGATTGAAATGGTAGTCCCGGACACGTGCAAGGGTAAAATGGTCAAAAGACCAAAAGTTGGTATAAATTCCAGAAGAAAATTTAATTAGAAATATGAAAATGAGAAATCTTGATTAATAACGATGAAATAATTAAATTTCGGGTTAAATTGATCAAGATATGAATTTATTGGAATTAATCAAAAATTTCACATCGAAAAATTATCCCGAAAGTATTCGAAAAATTATCCCAAAAGATGAAATAAGACCAAGAAATTCATTTATTGATTAAATGAATAAAATAATAAATTTTTTAGATATTTTGGATTATTATTGAATATAATATTGATTAAAATAATATTAAAAATAAATAATAAATAAAATAAAATAAAAAAGAGGAAATCGCGTTTCGCGATTTCTAGGGAAAAACCAGTAGAGGCCGAACCCTTCTACCTCACGATCGGAGATCGGTGATGGACCCAGGGTGGTGGCTGAAGCCATCGACAGCTGAAGGAGGCAATAATCGACAGTGAAAGAGAGGGAAAGACAGAGAAATGAGAGAAACCGACGAGGGAGGAAAAGAGAAATCCGGCCATTTCGTTGGCAATCTAGCCCCAACCGACCCTAATCGGTGGTTCCCCAGGCATAGGCGACGTGAATGGTGGCAACACTGGCTAGTAGAACGACCAGCAACGCCGTCAATGGTGAAGGAAAAGAAACGGTACCCACGCCGGAAGGGAGAAGGGCAGGACCGGCCACTTTCCAGCCACCTCGGATGAAACCGACCCTAGATCCGTGTACCGAACGACCCTGCGGAGCTACTGGTGATGAAAACCAATAGAGAACCGGCTAGTGAAGCCCTGAACCGGCTGGACCAAACTAGTCTGAACCGGGTTGAACCGGATCGAACCGGTTCAGCCAATAAAGAAGGAAAAGAAAGAGAAAAAAAGGGGAAAAAAGAAAAAAAGAGGAAAAATTGGGGAAAAATCTCAGTGATGCAATCGAGCTACGGGTAAGTCAGTAAGCGGTTGAAATTGACTGATTTAAATTTTAAACTATTTAATTTGATTAATATTCGATTAAAAATTGACCCGAAAAAATATATAATTGTGTAGCTCGACAATTGACGCCAAACGAGAGCTCGAGATAGCCTCGATTTACGCACTATCATGGAATCTCAAGTAATTAACCCTTATTTATGATAATTTGCATCGTTATACGTGTTAAAAATTTACCGCATAAATTACGGATTTAATTTTCGCATTTAATGAATTATATTTTGGAATTAGAGATATATTGACATAAATAATTCATTAAGCTATTCGGGAATTTAGAATGAGGCTAAATAAATACTGATGGGCCCAATAAGCCTAATAGGCCTCGATAATGTCAATAGTAAGTGGAAAACGGGCTTAAGGCCGATTAAGGCCCATTATGGTGCAATCGGGCCCAATATGGGTAAAAAAGCCCAATGATTTAAATTAAACCCAGAAAATATGAAATACAATTAATTGTACTGTATTTGACCTTATGTATATTTATATGTAGTTTTAGAGATTTGATTGAGAGCAAATCAGACTGCATGATGAGACATCAATGAAAGGTCAGACTGTACAGAAAAATGAGGTAAGGGAATTGTGTGAGTAGCTAGAGGTAGCTACGCGTATTTTAATAGCTTTTGTATACACTGAATATGTATGTATACACAAAATATGTATAAAGGTCCTAGAAATAAATTAATGATTTTAAGGACTCGAAATAGGAAAAGGCTATTTTACCCCTATTGAGGGAAATTCACCTTAGGATGGTGAAAGCATGACATGCATGAAATGCATGATTTAAGGAATTTTCAGATTTAAGGAATTTTCTTGGTTTTTAAGCAAAGTAAATCGATAGATTGGCCATTAATTGAGTAAATTTCACAATATAACACTACGTAAGTGTTATTAAGATTTAAATGAAATTTCTTTGGAAAATGGGCCAACTATCAAGTTTATATGAAAACAGATAGTACCGGTGCATAGCTCGCACTATATCTGCGTTTGTGAGTGTGCATAAAATGTGCTTGAGCGGTTGCTCGCACTGACTGGTGTGACATCATATTCATGAAATGTGCTAGAGCGGTTGCTCGCACTGATTTTACTATTGTGAAATGCATGAGAGGTGCTAGAGCTTAGCTCGCACTCTGTTTTGACTGTTTTGACTTGATATACATAAAAAGGTGCTAGAGCGATTGCTCGCACTAGTTTTAATGATTTGACATGTATGAGAGGTGCTGGAGCTTAGCTCGCATCCTGTTTTGATATGATAATTGCATAAAAGTCGTGTTAGAGTGTAACTCGCACGGGATTTGACTTATTTATTTATAAAGCCGTGCTGGAGTGTAACTCGCACGAGATTCGATTTATTGATGCATAACACCGTCCTGGAGCTTGCTCGCATGAAGTTTTATATGGATTTATAACTCATTTTAAAGACGTACTGGAGTACTACTCGTACGCAGATTTTACTGATTTTTATGAAACCGTGCTAGAGCTTCGCTCGCACGAGATTTTTAGATATCATGAATATGCTTGGAGCCGTGCTAGAGATTCACTCGTACAGGGATTTATATGACATGCATATAGCTATGTTGGAACCTCCTGTAGACTGCGTGTCACAATGAGATGATATGTCCACACGTGCATATTGAGACAGAGATGGTATGGGTGGATAAGACCTATTGCAGGCACCCCTGATTGAGCTTGGGTTCACGGAGTACGTTGTACTGTGTATGTCACGCGGAGTATGCTGTACCGTGGGGATTATTTGAGTGGAGTGGCATTAGTCACGAGGCAGCAAGCCTTGCCCTCGCAATCCTGATGTTATGCTGTTCTGGCGGGTAGGACCGACCCACCTCCCGTTTCAGGTGTGATACCCCGCACACTAGGTACCGTGTTGCCAGGGATCACTAGGTTATGGCCATAGTCCTTGTTGTTACCGATATAGTCACCTACATGTCTCACATGATATAACGTGTGGTCTCGATAGACCAGGGTAGACTCGAGGGAGGGGTCAGGCCCCCGATTTTCTGATTTTCTACAGTGATGCTAGATTTCAGATGATTTTATGACATGTGACCCTAAAAGAATGGTGATTTTATGACAGAATTTTATAACGAGTTGTTTTTTATGAGTTTTGAGAAGTATTTATGAGATGCTTAACCTCTTCGGGTTATTTTATACTGCAGTTTTAATGAAATGATTTAAATGCAGTAGCATGATGGGTTTTCCATGCGTTAATGATAAGATTCATGAAAAGAATTGTTTCTCATGATTTGTTTTACATGGCATGAAATGATGCATGATCTTGATTTACCTCATGTTAAGTATGATTTAATGATGTCACATAAAATGCCTTTGCTGACTGAATTACATGACTTCTATATGCACAAATAGTTTTGATAAACTATGTCATTGATGTAGGTATGATTTTGTGCTTGAGATTTTAATGAAAAGAAATGGATTTTAAGGGCATGGCATTATGAGCATGTAGATAGTAGAGCTATCTACTTAATTGCATAATTGCCTTACTAAGCGTGTGGTTTATTCACCCCCTTATTTTCCCATCTTTTCAGAGCACTTGCAATAGTTATTAAGCAGCTGAGGACTTGCATTCTTGGTATCCGCTGCTTACTATCGAGAGACAGGTATACACATTTGTATGGTTTTTTATCTGAACATGTAAATGCACAGTAATGTAAACGGATATGATATCGGGGATGTAGAGTTATAAATACCATTGTGTATGTATTTAGTTAAAGTCAAAAGATAGTAAACTCTGATATGTGAATGTGATTATGGAAATGGAATGGTAAATAGGTGAGAGGTGCTTAACACCAAATCATAGCCCAACTGTTTGGTAAGATGGTCACAATGAGAGAAAGGTAAGAATTAAATAATAATCGAAAAGCAAAAAATTTGTAGTGATTTTAGGTAATTTGGGTTGTGACACATATCGATCTCATGCCCCGAAAGATTGATCTCATCAAGTAATTTCTATAAATAGGAGCAGTGAAATCTGCAAATCATGGAAACAAACCCCCATTTCTTCCATTTCAACCGAAAACCTAGATTTCTCTTCCTAAAAGCCACCAATTTCCAGTAAGATTTGAGGAAAACCTATTAGATACAAAGTTGTTCCTATCAAAGAGAAGAACAACCTACTTTGGATTCAAAACTCCATTTGTTGGATTCAAGAAGCAAGGTGTATTTTTCTTTGGAGCAAGAAGAGAAACTAGATTTGGTAAGTTTCTAATACTTCAGCCCAAGCACATTGTCTATTTAATGGTTTTGGAAATGGATTTGCATATGTATTGATGGATAAAACAACTTAGGATGTGGTGGAACTAGTGTAACCTAGAAAATGGAATGAATCTAGTGTGAGAAAGTGTGATTTTGATGAGTTGGTGGTTTATGGATTATGATAAGTTGTTTTTGAAGTAATATGAATGAATGGTAGTGGTTAAATGAAGTCACATTGTGAGTTTAGAGGATTTATGGAAATGAGTATGTAAGATGTTTGATAAGATGCCATAGTGAAGAAATTGACAAAATGTGAACACTATGAGCTTAATATCGATTTATTATCAATTTGGTATGAATCAATAGGCCTAAAAGGATCAATAGACTCGAGATATGAGTAGAGTAATAAAACTAGGCCTTATAAGTGTTAATGGAGGCTATAGGATTAAATCAACTATAGTAAACACCAAGTTGAGTTATATGGACTAAATCGATGTGATCTACGATTTTGTGCAGTTCTGGAGAGATCGTTGGAGATGAATTGAACCACACAAGTACGCAGCTTTAAGGAAGTGGAATCACACGACGCGATTCTAAGTAAGGGAATTCTGCAAGTGTATAGAGATAGTTGCTCGTACTTGAACTTGTGGGTGAATATATGGCGTTTATGAAATGCATGAATGTTTGAGAAAGGTGATTGATGATATGCATGAATAATTACGAGTATGTATATATGATTTGGTTTTGAAATGGGTTTCATAATAAGGGGATAGTAAGGCTAGTAATTGCATAAATCACGTGTTTGAATGTTTTCATGAAACACCTTGCGAAATAGCACATGTGAAGTGCTAGTTATGATTTTGAGATTGTTTTGGTTGATTTTGAGCCGCCTATCATGTTTGTGTGTGAATTGAATCGTGTTGGAGCCTCGCTCGCACGAGATTTTGGTATTTTCACTTGTATGAAACATACTGGAGCTTAACTGGCACATTGATTTGATTGTGATGGTGTTTTATAAACCGTAGTGGAGCTTTTGCTCGTACGTGGATTTCGAGTGGTTTTCTTATGCATATAACCACACTGGAGCTATGCTCGTACGTGGTTTTCTCATGTTTTTATGCATAAATGCAGTACTAGAGCGTTGCTCATACGAGGTGATTTATTAAGGATACATGAATCGTGTTGGAGCTTAGTTCGCACAGGTTTTCACACTATGGTATATATGATGCTATGGTGAAGGTAATACGAGTTAATGTTCAGGGAACCCAAAAGGGGAGAGCAAGGCCAAGAGGGGTTAGGACCTGACATTAATTCATTCAGGGAACCCAAAAGGGGCGAGCAAGGCCATGAGGGGCTAGGACCTAACATCAATACTCCCACGTACACTTGAGACTATATCGGTTACACATGGCTTTGGGGTAGATAAGACCTACGGTTGGCACCTCCAACCATGATATGGGTCCGCGGAGTACGTTGCACTGTGTATATCGCATGGAGTATGTTGTATCGCGTGGTTAAGTTACTGATGAGAAAGTCTGGCAAAGAACTAACTCAACTTCATTCCAGCATGATGCCCTACACACTGGGATCAGTGTGGTCTGGGATGATTTATGACATAGTCAGCCAACATAGTCTATTGTGATATAGTGACTTGTCTCATTTAATATTACATAATACCACATGATTTTATACATGAGTGTGATTGTGATTTGTCCAGGGGAGACCCGAGGGAGGGGTCGAGCCTTGTGGGAATTGTGGTTTAAAGAAATGATAATTAGATTTATGATGAGATTTAATGTGATTTGAAAATGATATTTCTTAAATGAATTTCCTTTTGTGATGAGATTTAATGAGATTAAGCATGAGATGATTTTACATGTTGATATTTCCAAGTTTTATGCCTATTTACATGATTTTCGATGCATGATATATGTATATACATGTGGCATAGTTTTATTTCCTCATGCTCCAATCATAAACGATTTATGCATAACACTATCAGCATGTAGATAGAGTAGTTATCTATCATGATTGCATTATTGCCTTACTGAGCATGTAGTTGCCCATCCCTCTCTACTTTCCCCCTTCTACAGAGCGTACATAGCAGCCTAGTGAGGACTGAGACGTTGTATTTTGGACATCCGCTGTTTCCATCGCCAAAAGGTATACACACAAGGATTCTTTTTGTATCTAAACATGTAAAGGCACATTAGTCATTTTTTATTGTAATGTGGGGGATGAAAAAGTTAGAAACATGTCATGTATAACTTCACATCCAAATGACTGACACTTTTTTTGATTGATTGAGAATGAATGATGAGTAATGATTATTATTGACTCACAGCCCAACTGTGTAGTGGTGAGTTTGTTCACGACCGGGTAAGGAAAGGAAAAATACAAAAAATTTACAGTGATTTTTGGTTAAAAAGGATAAAATGGGTCGTGACAGAGATTGATATCAGAGCCGAGTTGGCCTAATGTGAGTCAGTAAATAAAACGTAGGAAAGTTACATCCTCATATTACTGTGCTTTTGTTTAGATATAACTGTGTATACCGTGATGGATTGAGTCTAATAAGTGATTATGAATACAAGAAGTTAGGCAGTATGCCTGTTATGCGTAGAGGTAAAGGGACGGGAGTACGTGCTAGAGGCTGTAGAGGTAGGCCTGAGAGCTGTGCGGAGCCATAGACTGATAAGGCTCCATAGGGCCCTGTTCAGAGAGCAGGAGATACAGAGGCACGTTTCGCTAAGATAGAGCGGAATATTGAGAGCCTGGTGTAGATAGTCACGCAGGCATTAGGTGTCGGTGATAGACAAGGTCCTATAGCACAGCCTACTACTGGACAGGCAGCTGCAGAGGTGGAGACACCTCAGGCTACTGAGACGATGACGCCACCAGTACAGGATACAGCTTCTCCTATCGCGCCATAGCAGAGTGATAGCGATTTGGGGTATGACTGCGACTTGAGCAGGTTGAGACAGTTTCAAGAGTTGAAACCTCCAGTGTTCAGAGGGGTAATGGACCCAATTATTTCGAAGGATTGGGTGCATGAGATGGAGAAACTGTACAAATTCTTTAGATGTACATCGATAGAGAAAATGGCCTTTTCCATGTTTATGTTAAAAGACGAGGCTGAACACTGGTGGAGATCCACATGGTCTATTTTGAGGGCTCGACACTCTGAGATCTCATGGGAGATATTTTTGGAAGCCTTCAGGAGACACATGAATTTGGTTCAAGAGAACCAAAGTGTGGATGAATACAAGTCGAGATTCATGTCTTTAGGGAGATATGACCCTGATACGATGGGTAGTGAGACTCAAAAGATTAAGAAGTTTGTTGATAGATTGAGATTGTCCATCCGGACTAAGCTAGCCCCACTTGACATTCAAACATATGAGGAGACGGTACACAAGGCTCAATTATGAGAGCAAGACTTTGAGCGGAATGCCTCCGAGCTTAGGAAGATTAATGTCAGAAGAGACAGAGACTGGAAGAGATCTGGGATAGATAGAGTGGCCAGGAGTGGAGGCCAGAGATTTTTCGAGAAGAGGCCTAAGATTGAGGAGGTGCAGGAGAGAGCTGCTAGACCTCTCATGTACCCAGCTTTAACTACACCGAGGGGTATGGTTATTGGAAGACCACAGCCTACCACTGATTAGTGTAAGAGGTGTGGCAGATACCATGGGACTAGACCATGTCAAATACCCCTTATTTCATGTTATAGGTGTGGAAAACCCGAACATATTTTGAAGTATTGTACTGAGATGATAGAGACTACCCCACAGAAGGGCAAGGAGCCAGAGAGAGCTCTAGTTGAGACAGCTGCTTCGAGAAGGATGGCTACAGCTGAAGAAAAAGGGAAGCATACAGTGGGTGTAGGCAGAGGGAGAGTACATGTACTGGATCAGGACACCGCAGATGCTTCGATGGATGTGATTAAAGGTACCAACCTAATATTTGATTTAGAAGCATTGGTATTGTTTGAACCTAGTGCCACACATTCTTTCATATCATCTTTCTTTACACATAAATTGTTGAAGCATGTGAAACCTACATTGTTGGATAAAATGTTGATGATTTCCTTACCCATGAATGATAGTCAATTGACTGAGCATGTATGTAGGGATTGTAAATTGATGATAGAGGGAAAGGAAATGATAGCTGATTTAATTTTATTGAATATGTATGATTTTGATGTAATATTGGGAATGGATTGGTTGGCTGCCAATCGTGTTGTTATGGATTGCCATGCAAAAACATTGATGTTTCCCAAGATAGGAAATCATGTTGTAAGATTTGTGAAATGAAATGAAAGAATACAACCATGAAAAATGAAAAGAGTATGATCTTATTGAATTTATTTGTTTATGTTGAATATTGATGTGATGACTTGTGACACTAACGATAGAAAGAATGATGTGAAGGGTTCATTGCATACATGGTTGACATAGATAAGGCACACCCGGAATTGAGAGACATACCAGTGATTGCTGAATTTCTTGATGTCTTTTCGGACGATTTATCAGGACTACCACCTGAAGGGGAAATGGAATTTTGTATAGAGTTAGTGCCTGGTACCGAGCCGATATCTAAACCACCATATAGAATGGCTCCGATTGAGTTGGAAGAGCTAAAGAATCAGTTGCAAGAGTTTCTGGAGAAGGGGTTTATTAGACCGAGTGTCTCACTTTGGGGAGCACCGGTTCTGTTTGTAAGGAAAAAGGATGGAAGCCTCCGACTGTGTATAGATTACTGATTATTGAATAAGGCTACCATTAAGAACAAGTACCCCTTCCACGCATAGATGATTTATTGGATCAGCTCCAGGAAGCTCAAGTATTTTCAAAGATAGATCTGCGGTCAGGGTATCATCAGCTGAGGATAGAGAGTGGAGATGTACCCAAGACAGCATTTCATACCCGTTATGGCTACTACAAGTTCTTGGTGATGCCATTCGGATTGACGAATGCCCCTGCAGTATTTATGGCACTGATGAATGATGTATTCAAGCCATATTTGAACAAGTTTGTGATTGTCTTTATTGATGATATATTGGTCTATTCCAAGTCTAAGGAAAACCATGAGCAGCACTTGAGGTTAGTTCTACAGACCCTCCGAAAGAAAGAGTTATATGCCAAACTCAGCATGTGTAACTTTTGGCTAGAGCAGATCTCATTTTTGGGTCATGTTGTGTCGAAGGATGGGGTATATGTGGATCCATCAAAGATAGAGGCAGTTGTGCAGTAGGAACAGCCCAAGACAGTTACTGAGATTAGAAGTTTTCTTGGATTGGTAGGTTATTATCCGCGATTTGTAGAGGGTTTCTCCAGACTAGCTGCTCCATTGACACGTTTCATGCAGAAAGACATTAAGTTTGTATGGGATGAGGCATGTGAGAGGAGTTTTGAGAAGCTTAAGCGTCGATTGATGGCACGCCCAAAAGGTATATGTCCGCAAGTGCACGGGTCGTACAAGTAATAATGGGATTTGAGTCCCGAAATTATCGTCCCACAGAGAAGTTGACTAGCCTAATTAAGTACCGGTTAATCTTACCCTAAGTATATTCTGGCAAATTATGAGATTAAGGTGGGTGATCTACTAATCTAGAATTGAAAATACCGAAAGCAATAAAATAATAAAACTATAAAATAAAGAAAATAAAACCGAGCAAAATTACTTACAGTGCTCAACGCAATTAAAATAAAAAACCTACAAAAGAAATTAAAACAGTTAAAACTAATTAACGCAATTAAAATAAAATGCAATTATGAAAATAAAGCAATAAAATTAAACTGCAATTAAACTAACCTAAAATGCAATTTTAAACTACTTAATCAAAATGCAATTTAAACTAAACTAAAACTTAATGAAAATCAAGACTAAATTAAAAATGCATGAAACACATTTAATCTAAATTAACTCTAAATGCATCTAAACTAAAATAAAATCCTAAAACATTTAATATAAAATTAACTACTAACTAAAAATTAACACTACAAATTAACATGCAAAAATAATAAAGCTAACCTACCATTACTTAATTAAATTACCTAAATGACAATTAACAAGTATTAATCAATTTAATTCATTAAAGTAAAAACATGAAATAACACATTAATTGGCCAAACAAGGCCTTAAACAATTTAAATCAACAAGGAACTCCCTCCATTCACTATTCACATGTCTTTTTTGTTTACTTTCCATTTCTAGGTGATGGCCTCGGGTTGTTCATTTCATTATCTTTCCAAATGCATGTTTATTTTCAAGCTTGCACGGTTTTAGCTATTGTCGGTCTGCTGCATTTTCCCTCTCGGTGCTGACCAAACACTGCTCCAGGTAAGAATCGCTTCTGCTGCCTGTTGCACCAGGCATTCTCGGTTTTAGCTACTATTGGTTTGCTGCAACCGGTCCTGCAGTCTGCTGCTTCATGCCCTCGACTCTCAGGTTGGACATGCACTACTTTCGATCCTGCATCTGCTCCAGGCGTTATCGGTTCTGTTTGTCCACCTGTGTTTCCAGGTGCAGCAGGTGCAACCAGCTGCTATCTTGCTTTCTCCTCTGCGTCTTACTCCAGCCGAGAGGATCAACACACTAGAAACAAATGTTGTT
The DNA here is from genome assembly GCA_033439115.1 of Firmiana major. NCBI lineage: Eukaryota > Viridiplantae > Streptophyta > Magnoliopsida > Malvales > Malvaceae > Firmiana > Firmiana major. The sequence goes on from CM065902.1 coordinate 46,540,656, forward strand.
CATGCTCCAACGTTACCTTTACTCATTTCTGGTACCGAGAGCTTCCTAAAAAAATTTGCAAACACTACAACAACTACACTGAGATGAGCAGTAGCAAAATATAAGAAAAACAGAGCTAAACAGAGGAAAAATGGGAAGTTAATTTGCTGCCATGAAATAACTATGCTCCTACGAATTGTTTCCTTAGTCTCTATACCGGACAGCTAACCCCCATCTTTTCACAATCCAACAGCAAGAAACAAACTACAATGAAGCTGAAATAAAATGCAGCAAATGAATTATATGCAAGAAACGTAAATGAATGCAGTAAATATGGAAGCTAACTCTAATTGCAATAAAGAACTGAAACATAAAATGCATGCAAATGGGAATGAAAGAAAGAAAAGAAAGAACAAGAAAATATAGCAAACATGATGTTAAAATCGAGATGAAGTGTGTAAAATAGAAAATAACACAACTGCTGAAATTAAACAATCAATCCCGTAGCATCATCAACGTGAAAAACCATCATCATCGGACTGCTCTAAATCCAGCTCTTAATGCCATGGTTCCACATTGCTTAAATGTGAAATAATGCCTAGCATTTGCCCACATTTAAGCACCAAAACCAAACAGCAAAGAGGAAGGAATAAGTGAGGAACCGAATGCACAAAGAGCACTACCCGAGAGCAACTAAATCTACTAGTGTTTCAAATAAAGAAGAAAAAAAATATAAATAAAGTTTCTATGTAAAACCGAGACATACATTAGAAAAATAGGTTATGGAAATAGAAATTGACAAACAAGGAACCCATAGTTACCAAACCGAGAGCATGAATTGAAAGTGATTTTCATTAAAATGAAATTTTACAAAGACTAATGAAGAACATGAAATGAATAGTAAAACATTGAGAAAAATTGACTAACGGGTAAGGAGAAACTTAAGAACAAAATAAAACCTAAGAATACTTTAAAACTATTCTACCCTAAAAATTACATTCCCCTTCAATTGCCATATTTTTCTATTTATAAACACACTAGGGGTAAAATCATAATTTTCCATCCTAGAGAGTTGGCATTGTTTGGCCACTTGTCTTCACACCATTGGCTCCTTGAAAAATAATATTTCCATGTCATCTTTCTTTTTGTCCAATTGGATGTGCTAGGCTCGTGTTGTCCGCGTGGCTCAATCTCGATTTTAGCCCAATTTCGGTCCATTTCTACCGAAATATTCAAAATTCATCCAGATTTAATTTATCTGCAAACATGAGAATTTTAATTAAATAAAAGGGATAATTAACTAAATAAATTGGGGATTTAAGAAATTAATTAGAAAATTAAGCACAAATAATTCTATTTTCATAGAATTATCAATTGACCACTGCTCCGGTTCTCACCATTCCTACCAACTCAGGAGATTTCTCAGTGTATACAAATGTATCACACCAGGGACTGGGCTGTGTGCTTATGCAGGATGGAAAGGTAGTTGCCTATGGATCTAGGCAGTTGAAAGATCATGAGAGGAACTACCCGACACGTGATTTGGAGTTGGCGACCGTGGTGTTTGCTTTGAAAATATGGCGCCACTATCTCTATGGTGAGAAATTTTAGGTCTTTACAGATCATAAGAGCCTTAAGTACCTGTTCTCATAGAAAGAGTTAAATATGAGACAAAGGAGATGGCTCGAACTCCTTAAGGATTATGATTACTACCCAGGTAAGGTAAATGTAGTTGTCGATGCTTTGAGTAGGAAGAACCTAGGGTTGGTGTCTTCTATGATGGTACTAGAACATGAGTTGTTGGAACAATTTGCAAACCTCAGTTTGGATGTAACCCCACCTAGATCGGAGAGGTTGAATATTATGGCTAGTATGAGATTAGAGCCAGAGTTGATTGGCGACATTCGGCAGGCTCAGTAGAGCGATCGATAGTGTATCGATTGGCTAAGTCAGATACAGGCAGATATGGATATTGAGTTTGAGCTGAGTACAGATGGCTTATTGAGGTTCAGAGGCAGAGTATGTGTTCCCGAGGATCATGAGATCAGGAGACTGATTCTATCAGAGGCTCACTCATCAAAGTACACGATACATCCGAGGAGTACCAAGATGTATCAAAACCTTCGGAAGGTTTATTGGTGGTCTGGAATGAAAAGAGACATCACAGAATAGATCACTAAGTGTCTTGTTTATCAGCAGGTTAAGGTAGAGCATCAGAAGCCTGCAGGATTATTACAACCTCTACTGATACCGATATGGAAGTAGGAGCATGTCACCATGGATTTTGTGATGGGATTGTCGAGAACCTACAAAGGTCATGATGCCATATGGGTTATTGTGGATCGATTGACTAAGTTGGCCCATTTCTTAGCTATGAGAGGTACCGATACTCCGAGTCAGTTGGTGAACCTGTATGTTCGAGAGATAGGACGGCTACATGGTGTACCAGTAAGCATTGTTTCTGATAGGGATACTCGCTTCACTTCCCTTTTTGGGAACATTTTCAAGAAGTGATGGGGAACCACTTGAGTTTTAGCACCGCTTTTCATCCTCAGACATATGGACAGTCAGAGAGGACTATACAGACCCTGGAGGATATGTTGAAAGCGTGCGTGCTAGATTTTAGAGGCTCTTGGGATGATCACCTACAGTTAGCCGAGTTCGCCTATAATAACCGTTATCATGCGAGTATTGGAATGACACCCTATAAAGCACTGTATGGACGCAGATGTTGATCCCCCATTGGATGGGGAGAGGTTGGTGACGATAGATTTTTTCTCTTGACTTAGTACAGCAGGCATCTGAGAACGTTCGATTGATATGTGAGAGATTACAGACAGCTCAGAGTCGGTAAAAGAGTTATGCTGATAAGACACTGAGACCACTAGAGTTTGATGTGGGTGAGTCGGTATTTGTGAGAGTTTCACCTTCGAAGGGTATTATGAGATTTGGTAAGAAGGGCAAGCTGAGCCCTAGATATATCGAACCCTTCGAGATTTTGGAGAGAGTGGAAGATAAGGCCTATAGGTTGGCATTGCCACTGGACTTGGCAAATGTTAATGACGTCTTCCACGTCTCTATGCTTAGGAAGTATCACCCGGACCCAGCATATGTGATAAGATATGAGCCATTGGAGCTCAATGAGAGTATGACATATGTTGAGAAGTCGGTTCAGATATTGGACAGAAAAGGGAAAGTGTTACGGAATAAGACAATTCCTTTAGTGAAAGTTCTTTGGCAACATCACAAGGTGGAAGAGGCCACATGGGAATTGGAGAACTTGATACGGGAGAAGTACCCCCAACTTTTTGAAGAGTGACTTGGTTCTAATTTGGATGACCAAATTCTTTGAAGGAGGGGAGGAATGTAAGACCCGTATTTTGGATGTAAACTTTATGAAATCATGAGAATAGTGATGTATTTGCAATGTAAAGCATAGGTGATGTAAGTCCATGGATTCGATGTACATACTTATATTATGAGTTTGTAATGTACACACAAGTTTCATTTTATACGAATATAAAGAAATGAGCTTTTATAAGTGATAAATGTGATTTGAGCTCAAAATGAGTAGTGCAACAAAATGTATGAAGTTGAGTATGAGTTGCTACAGAAAAATGCAGAAAATCTGGAAATATGAATGCCATATCGATCTCATAGGATGAAAGATCGATTTGGAATGGCCAAAATACTTTTATTTGAGCAATGGATTAGGCCAGATCGATCTCCAATGGAGATAGATCAATCTGCTAAACATTCTGTAATAAGAAGATTGATTTTGATGCAAACAGATCAATTTCCCTAGCTCTCGGGTTGGAGCAGATCGATCTCCTCTGGAAGCAAATCGATCTTCTTAAGCTACTTCCTGAGACAGATCGATCTCAAGCCCTTGACAGATCGATCTCATCAAGCAATTTCTATAAATAGGAGCAGTAAAATCTGCAAATCACGGAAACAAACCCCCATTTATTGCATTTCAAACCAAAACCTAGATTTCTCTTCCTAAAAGCCACCCATTTTCAGTAAGATTTGAGGAAAGCCTATTAGATACAAAGTTATTCCTATCAAAGAGAAGAATAACCTACTTTGGATTCAAAACCCCATTTGTTGGATTAAATGAGCAAGGCGTATTTTTCTTTGGAGCAAGAAGAGAAACTAGATTTGGTAAGTTTCTAATACTTCAGCCCAAGCACATTGTCTATTTAATGGTTTTGGAAATCGATTTGCATCTGTATTGATGGATAAAACTACTTAGGATGCGGTGGAACTAGTGTAACCTAGAAAATGGAATGAATCTAGTGTGATAAAGTGTGATTTTGATGAGTTAGTGGTTTATGGATTATGATAAGTTGTTATTGAAGTAATATGAATGAATGGTAGTGGTTAAATGAAGTCACATTGTGAGTTTAAAGGATTTATGGAAATGAGTATGTAAGATGTTTGATAAGATGCCATAGTGAAGAAATTGATGAAATGTGAACACTATGAGCTTAATATCGATTTACTATCGATTTGGTATGAATCAATAGGCCTAAAGAATCAATAGACTGGAGATATGAGTAGAGTAATAAAACTAGGCCTTATAAGTGTTAATGGAGGCTATAGGATTAAATCGACTATAGCAAACACCAAGTTGAGTTATATGGACTAAATCGATGTAATCTACAATTTTGTGCAGTTTCAAAGAGATCGTTGGAGACGAATCAAACCGCACAAGTACGCAACTTCAAGGAAGTGAAATCACGTGACGCGATTCCAGGTAAGGGAATTCTGTAAGTATATAGAAATAGCTGCTCGTACTTAAACTCGTGGGTGAATATAGGGCGTTTATGAAATGCATAAATGTTTATGAAAAGTGATTGATGATATGCGTGAATAATTACGAGTATGTATATATGATTTGGTTTTGAAATGGGTTGCATAATAAGGGGATAGTAAGGCTAATAATTGCATAAATCACGTGTTTGAACGTTTTCTCGAAACACATTGCTCTGTTTTAAGCGAATTAATGTATGGGCTGGCTAGTGTTTAAATGATCTTGCGAAATAGCACATGTGAAGTGCTAGTAATGATTTTGAGATTGTTTTGGTTGATTTTGAGCTGCCTATCATGTTTGTGTGCAAATTAAATCGTGTTGGAGCCTCGCTCGCACTGGATTTTGGTATTTTCACTTGTATGAAACGTGCTGGAGCTTAGCTCGCACATTGATTTGATTGTGATGATGTTTTATAAACTGTACTCAAGCTTTTGCTCATACGTGGATTTCGAGTGGTTTTCTTATGCATATAACCATACTGGAGCTATGCTCATATGTGGTTTTCTCATGCTTTTATGCATAAATGTCGTACTAGAGCGTTGCTCGTACGAGGTGATTTATTGAGGATACATGAATCATGCTGGAGCTTAGCTCACATAGGTTTTCACACTGTGGTATGTATGATGTCGTGGTGAGGGTAATACGAGTTAACGTTCAGGGAACCCAGAAGGGGCGAGTAAGGCCATGAGGGGCTAGGACCTGATATGGTGTTCAGAGAACCCAAAAGGGGTGAGCAAGGCTATGAGGGGCTAGGACCTGATATGGTGTTCAGGGAATCTAAAAGGGGCGAGCAAGGCTATGAAGGGCTAGGACCTGACATCAATACTCCCACGTGCACTTGAGATTATATCGGTTACACATGGCCTTGGGGTAGATAAGACCTACGGCTAGCACCCCTAACCATGATATAGGTCCGCGGAGTACGTTGTACCGTGTATATCACATGGAGTACATTGTACCACGTCGTTGAGTTACTGATGAGAAAGTCTAGCCAAGAACTAACCCAACTTCGTTCCAGCATAATGCCTCGCACATCGGGATCCGTGTGGTCTGGGATGATTTATGACATAGTTGACCAACATAGTCTATTGTAATATAGTGACCTGTCTCATTTAATATTGCATAATACCACATGATTTTATACATGAGTGTGATTGTGATTTGTCCAGGGCAGACCCAAGGGAGGGGTCGAGCCTTATGGGAATTGTGGTTTAAAGAAATGATAATTTGATTTATGATGAGATGTGATTTGAAAAGGATGTTTCTTAAATGAATTTCCCTTTTTGTGATGAGATTTAATGAGATTGAGCATGAGATGATTTTACATGTTGATATGTCTATGTTTTATGCCTATTTACATGATTTTCGATACATGATATATGTATATACATGTGGCATAGTTTTATTTCCTCATGCTCCAATCATAAACAATTTATGCATAACACTATCAGCATGTAGATAGAGTAGTTATCTACCATGCTTGCATTATTGCGTTACTGAGCGTGTGGTTGCACATCCCTCTCTACTTTCCCCCTCTACAGAGCGTACATAGCAACCCAGTGAGGACGGAGGCGTTGTATTTTGGACATACGCTGCTTCCATCGCCAAAAGGTATACACACAAAGATTCTTTTTATATCTAAACATGTAAAGGCACAGTAGTCATTTTGTATTGTAATGTGGGGGATGAAAAAGTTAGAAACGTGTCATGTATAACTTCACTTCCAAATGAATGACACTTCTTTTGATTGATTGAGAATGAATGATGAGTAATGATTATTATTGACTCATATCTCAACTGTGTAGTGGTGAGTTTGTTCACGACCTGGTAAGGAAAGGAAAAATACGAAAAATTTACAGTGATTTTCGGTTAAAAAGGATAAAATGGGTCATGACACTTCTCTTGTATCATGCTTTCCAATTCCCATATAGCTTCCTTCGGAGTGTGATTCTACCAAAGAATTTTCACTAAGGGAATCGTCTTCGACCTCAGCACCTTCTCTTTCCTATCCAATATTCGAACCGGCTTCTCAACATACGTCATACTCTCATTGAGCTCCAATGGCTCATATCTTATCACATGTGCCTGGTCCGGGTGGTACTTTCGAAGCAGAGAGAAGTGGAAGACGTTATGAACACTTATAAAGTCTGGTGGCAATGACAACCTATAAGCCTTATCTCCCACTCTCTCCAGAATCTCAAAGGGTTCGATATATCGAGGGCTCAACTTTCCCTTCTTACCAAACCTCATAATCCCTTTCGAGGGAGAAAGTCACAAAATTACTGACTCACCCACAACAAACTCTAGTGGTCTCCGTCTGCTCTCAGCATAACTCTTTTACTGGCTCTCAGCTGCCCGTAATCTCTCACATATCAACTGGACGTCCTCAGAGGCTTGCTGCACTAAATCAGGAGCAAAAATTTGTCTGTCACCAACCTCTTCCAATCCAATAGGGGATCGACATCTGCATCCATACAGTGACTCATATGGTGTCATCCCGATACTCGCATGATAACTGATATTATAGGTGAACTTGGCCAATGGTAGGTGATCATCCTAAGAGCCTCCAAAATCCAGTACACACATTCTCAACATATCCTCCAATGTCTATATAGTCCTCTCTGACTGACCATCTATTTGAGGATGAAAAGCGATGCTAAAACTCAAGTGGGTCCTCATCGCTTCCTGAAAGTGTTCTCAAAAATGGGAAGTGAAGCGGGCATCCCGATAAAAAACAACACTCACTGGAACACCATGTAACCATACAATCTCTCGAACATACAAGTTCGCTAACTGACTCAGAGTATCGGTAGCTCTCATAGCTAAGAAATGGGTTGACTTCGTTAATCGATCCATAATAACCTAAATGGCATAATGACCTCTGCAGGTCCTTGGTAAACCCATCACGAAATCCATGGTGATGTGCTCCCACTTCCATGTCGGTATCGACAGAGGCTGCAATAACCCTGCATGCTTTTGATGCTCTACCTTCACTTCCTAACGACGAGACATCTAGCGACATATTCGACAAAGTCTCTTTTCATTCCAGACCACCAATAAACTTTTCGAAGGTTCTGATACATCTTGGTACTCCTCAGATGTATCGTATACTTCGATGAGTGAACATTTGATAAAATTAACCTCCTGATATCTGGATCCTCAAGAATACATACTCTGCCCCTGAACCTCAGTAATCCATGTGTAATTAGCTCAAAATCCATACCCACACTTGTCTGTGCCTGACTCAACCAATCAATACACTGTTGATTACTCTGCTGAGCCTGTTGAATACGACTGATCAATTCTGGCTCCAATCTCAAACTGGCCATAATATCAGATCTTTCTGTACTAGGTGGGGTTATATCCAAACTAAGGTTCACAAATTGCTCCAACAACTCGTGTTCCCGAACCATCATATAAGACACCAACCCGAGGTTCTTCCTGCTCAAGGCATCGACAACTACATTCGCCTTGCCCAGGTGGTACATGATTTCACAATCATAATCCTTCAGGAGTTCGAGCCATCTTCTCTATCTCATATTTAACTCTTTTTGCAAGAATAGATACTTAAGGCTCTTATAATCCGTATATACTTGAAATTTCTCACCATAGAGATAGTGGCGCAATATCTTAAATGCCAACACTACGTCCGCCAACTCTAAATCTTGAGTCGGATTGTTCCTATCATGATCCTTCAACTATCTGGATCCATAGGTAACTACCTTCCCATCCTACATAAGTACACAGCCCAGTCCCTAGTGTGATGCATCCGTATACATAGAGAAAAGTCCTGAGCTGGTAGGAATGGTAAGAATCGGAGTAGTGGTCAACTGACGCTTAAGCTCTTGAAAACTCCTCTCACATGCCTCATCATACACAAACTTAACATCTTTCCACGTGAGGCATGTCAACGAAGCAGCTAGTCTGGAGAAACCCTCAACAAATCTTCGATAATAACCTGCTAATCCCAAAAAACTTTTGATCTCTATGACTGTCTTGGAGCAGCTGTCTCAACTGGAGCTCTCTCTGGCTCCTTGCCCTTTTGTGGGGCAGTCTCTATCATCTCTGGATAATACCTCGCTATATGTCTGAACTTCCCACATCTATAACACACAGTAAGGGTCGTCGGACAAGGCTTGGCACCATGAAATCTACCACATCTCCTACACTGATTGGTAGTAGGCCATGGTCCTCCAATGACTACACCCCTCGGTGGAGCTAAAGCTAGGTACACAGGAGGTTTAGCAACTCTTTCCTGCACCTCCTTAATCTTAGGCCTCATCTCAAATAGTCTTTGGCCTCCTCTTCTGATCGCTTTATCAATCTCGGATCTCTTCTAGTCACTGTCTCTCCTGACACTAACTTTTCCAAACTCGGAGGCATTCTGTTCAAAGTCTTGTTCACATAATTACCCCCTACGCACTACCTCTTCATAAGTGAGGATGTCGAATGGAGCCAATCTAGATATGATGGCTGGCCTCAGTCCATCCAATGTGTCAGGGTCATACCTCCTTAATAATATGAACCTTGACTCATACTTATCAACAGAACGGTTCCCTTGAACTAAATTCATAGACTCCATCCTCAACTTCCTTCGTGCAGTAGCTGGAATGTACTAGCTTCTGAAGGCCTCCAAGAATATCTCCCATGTGATCTAGGAGTGTCGGGCCTTCAGAATAGATACGGTGGATCTCCACTAGTGCTCTTCCTCGCCTTTCAGTATAAATATGGCAAATGCCACTTTCTCAGCCGATGTACATCTAAAGAACCCATACAATTTCTCCATCTTATGTATCCAATCCTCAGTAACAACTGGGTCCTTCACCCCTCTAAATAATGGAGGTTTCAACTCCTAGAACTTCCTTAATCTACTCAACTCGCAGTCATAACCTAGGTCACTCTCGCTTGGATGTGGAGTGATAGGAGAAGTCGTATCCTGTACAGGGGGTGGTGTGACAGTCCCTATAGTCTGAGGCCTCTCTGGCTCTGTAACTGTCGGTCCAGTAGTAGTAGGCTGCACGGTTGGACCTTGTCTATCGCCAGCACCTAATGCCTGCGTGGCTATCTCTATGAGGCTCTCAATACTCCGCTATATCCTAGCGAAGCGCGCCTCAATATCCCGAGGTCTCTCAACAGGGTCTTGTGGAGCTTGATCAGTCTGTGGCTCCGTATGACTCTTAGGCCTACCTTTACGGCCTCTAGCACGTGCACCTGCCTCTCTACTTCGGTGTGTAATAGGCATACTGCCTACTTTCCTGCATCCATAACCATTTATGAGTCTCATTCCATCTCGGTATACACAGTTATATCTAAACAAAATTACAGTAATATGAGGATGTAACTTTCTTACTTATTAGTATCGACTCACATCAGGCTAACTCAACTCTGATACCAATCTCTATCACGACCCTTTTCATCTATTTCATCTAAAAATCACTAAAATTTTTTTTGCTTTTTCATTTCCTTATCCGATCGTGAACACCCCTCACAAATACAGTTGGGCTGTGAGTCAGTATTAATCACCATTTTCATACATCTTTCAATTAATCAAAGGCATGCATTTGAAAGTTTAAGTCATAAACTTATAGATGACATATTTTCTAACATTGACATCCCCCATAATTCAATTCAAAATGATTACTGTGCTTTTACATGTTTAGATACAAAAACAATCCCTGTGTGTATACCTCTTGGCGATGGAGAGCAGCGAATATCCTAATACAACGTCTCAGTCCTTCACTAGGCTACTATGTGCGCTCTGTAGAGGGGGGAAGTGAATGAGATGAGCAACCACATACTCAGTAAGGCAATAATGTAAGCATGGTAGATAACTACATTATCTACATGCTTATAGTGTCATGTATAAAATCATTAATATCTTTAGCATGAGGAAATATTAAAAACTATGCCACATGTATTTACATATATCATGTACTAAAAAACATGGAAATAGGCATGTTAACATGGAAAAACCATCATGTAAAAACTTCTCATGCTCATCGTAATAAAACTCATAGTTCCATCTCAAATAATAGATAACATATTGTCCAAACATTTGTAAAATCCATCACAATATCTTAAAAACATCCCACAGGATTTAACACTTTCTCAAAATATAACAAAGTTCGTCACAAACAATGATACCATCTCTTTAAACACAATCCCATAAGCCTCGATCCATCCCTCGGGTCTACCCTGGACAACACGTATCATACTCAGTATACAAAACCATGTGATATCATGTGAGACAGGAGGTCACTATATATATCAAGGACTATGTTTGCCAACTATGTCATTATCATCCCAGACCACAAGGATCTCAGTGTGCGGGGCATCATGCTGGAACGAAGGTGGGTTAGTCCTACGCCAGACTTTCAAATCAACATCATAACCTCACGGTACAGCAAACTCCGTGTGATGTACACAATACAACGTACTCCGTGGACCCATCTCATGGTTGGGGGTGCTTGCCATAGGTCTTATCTACCTCATAGCATGTATAACCTACTCAATATCAAGTGCACGTGCGAGCATCTCATCCTTGTGACTAACGGTCTACACGAGGCATCCAACATGGCTCGTCTGAACATCTCATTCGTGTGACACACAGTCTATATAAGGCATCTAGCACGACTCATTACATATCTTAGTGTGAAAACTAGTGCGAGCTAAACTCTAGCACGATTCATGCATCATCAATAAATTCCCTCGTACAAGTAAAGCTCTAGTACGGATTTTATGCTTAATAAATAATGAGGAAATCACATACGAGCATAGCTCCATTACAGTTATATGCATAAGAAGATCAATGGAAACCACGTAAGAGCTAAAGCTTTAGTACAGTTTATAAAACATCATAACTCAAAATATGGTGTGAGCTAGGCTCTAGCACATTTCATACATATCAAAACATCAAAATCCAGTGCGAGCGGAGCTCCAGCACGATTTAGTTCATATAAATCCGATAGGTGGCTTCATTTCAACAAAACACATTCAAAATCACAATTTGCACCTGACTCGTGCCATTTCATGAAATTATGAAATCTCTAGCCGGCCTATCCACAATTTGCTTAAACCAAAGTAATGTATTCCATAAAAATGTCAAAACATGATACAATTATTAGCCTTACTATCCCTTTTTGTAAGATTCACTTCAAAACCAAATCATACATACTTGTAGTCGTTCACACAAACCAATAATTCTTTTCTAGATAACCAAACATTTGCAAAGCCCTATACACACCCACAAAATACGTTCAACTATCTCTAAGTACTTACCAAATTCCCTTACCTGGAATCGTGTCGAATGATTTCACTTCCTTAGAGCGACTCGTTTGTGCAGTTTTATTCACCTCCAACAAAGTCTCCGGGACTGTACGAAATTACATATCACATCAATGTGATCCAATGAAATAAAATTCTTCCATTTACTATAGTCGATTTGACTTACAGTCTTCATTAACACTCATATGGCCCCATTTTGATTGCTCAACTTATTTCTTGAGAGTTTATTGAACTCTTTAGTCCTATTGATTCACACTACACCGGTATTAAGCTCATAATGCCTCTAGTTCATTATTTACTTCACTATGGCAATTTATCAAATACCTCATATGTATATTTTCATAGCTTGACTAATCTTACAATGTAGCTTCATTTAATCATCTAAAAATCATACATATCACCTCACTAACACCTTAGTATAAGCCATTTATCATCAACTCAACCATATCACATTTTCTTACACTAACTTATTCTAGGTTATGCTTGTTCCATTACATTCTAGGTAGTTTCAATCATCAATACATACACCAATCTACTCACAACAACAAGTAGGTAAATATACTTTGAGTTAGTGTATTAGAAACTCACCTAGCTTGACTTTCCTCTTTTCCAAATTTGAAGACTTCTTTGCTCTTTCAATCCAACAAAGGAAGTGTTAAATCCAAGGTATGTTGTTCTTCTCTTCACAACGAACAACTTTGCTCTAATAGCTTTTTCTCAAATCTTTGTGGAAATGTGATGGTTTTTAGAGTGAGAAAGCTAGGTTAGTGTTGAAAATGGAGGAAATGAATTTGTTCCCGTGAAATGCAGATCCTACTGCCCAATTTTTATAGGAAATGCCTTAGGAGATTAATCTACATAGGGTGGAGATCGATCTGGCCTTACTTGAATCCTTTAGAATTTTGACAATTTGCAAGCAGAGGAGCGATCTGTTGAAGTTCATGAGATCGATCTGCTTAAGGTAGTGGGATCGATCTGTTTCAGGCAGAAGGCTTTAGAGATCGATCTGGCCTATCCATAGACCAATGGAGATTGATCTACCTATGGGAGGAGATCGATCTGGTCCATCCTGAGACAGCATGAGATCGATCCCTCCTTGCATGGGATCAAATCCAAAGGTGAAAAGCATCTTGGTTCGAATCCCCATAGTCCATCATTGGTTGGCAATTTGTAAGCTTAAAAAATCCAAAGGTGAAATTCCAATGGACCGTAAATCCCAAAAATGAATTAGTGGCTTACCTTAACTTTAGAGATAGGGTAACCTTCCCTACTTCAAAACTTTAATTAACCAAAAAAATATGTTTTGCATATGCAATGGGTACTATCCAACCAAAAAGATCATGTCTCAAATGTCACGACCCAATACTACCAAAATCAGTACAATTTTTTTGCTTTTGGAAAATCTTTCTTACCTCATCGTGACATATTCCTCTTAACAGGTCGGGCTGTGAATCAATATCGATATACCATTTTTAACCATTAAAATATCACACGTACCTATATATATAATTACATCAATTATATTATAATAGAGTGGTCGGTATGTTTTATACATCATATGATTCTATATGTACATCCCCAAATATTCTTTCATATACAATACTGTGCTGTAAGCATACTAATACAAAATTTTGTACGTGGTGTATACCTGACAGTCGATGGGAAACAAAGATATCAGCTATGCCGTCTACTCTTTACACCCGCTATCTCTATGGTGGAAACACTGAAAGTGGGTGAAAAATGAAATGGTGAGCTCCACAAGCTCAGTAAGGCAATAATACAAACGAGTAGATAGCTATACTATCTACATGCTGATAAGAAATCAGGATATATGTGAGCATGAGGTAAAAACAATGATATGCCTTATATATTTTTATATATATATATATATCATCTGTTCTAAAACAGGAAATCGACATATTAAAACATGGAATAATTCTCATGTGAAAACATCTCATGCTCAATGAATCAACACGTTATAAAATACCCCATCTGGGTCAAAATATGATACAGTCACAAATCAAAATCCATTTCAACAAAATTCTTTATTGTCAAATCCCTGTTATAAAATCACCCTTCTCACAGGGTTACAAATCAATGAAAGTTTCATAAAATCCCTCCATGGGAATAATCAAATCTCAATTGAAATCATAAGAAAATAGGGGCCTGACCCCTCCCTCGGGTCTACCCTGGTCTATCAAGACCAATAGTTATATCATGTGAGACATGTAAGCGACTATATCGGTAATATCCAGGACTATGGCCATAATCTCGTGATCCCTGGCACACGGATCCTAGTGTGCGGGGTATCACACCTAAAACGGGAGGTGGGTCATCCTACCCGCCAAAACAGCATAATATCAAGATTGCGAGGGCAAGACTTGCTGTCTCGTGGCTAATGCCACTCCACTCCAATAATCCCCATGGTACAGCGTACTCCGCGTGACATACACGGTACATCGTACTCCATGAACTCAAGCTCAATCAGGGGTGCCTGTAATAGGTCTTATCCACCCATATCTAGTATGTCTCAGTCTGCACATGTGAGCATATCATCTCACTGTGACACACAGTTAACAGGAGGCTCCAACACGGCTATATGCATGTCATATAAATTCCTGTGCGAGCGAAGCTCCAGCACGGCTCCATGCATATTCATGATAACTGAAAACCTCGTGCGAGCGAAGCTCTAGCACGGTTTCATAGAAATCAATGAAATCTGCATACGAGCAGTGCTCAAGTACGACTTAAACTGATTATAAATTCAATTCAAATCCACATACGAGCATTGCTCCAGTACGGATAGGTATTAAAACTCAGTGAAAACCTCGTACGAGAAAAACTCCAGTACGGTAGTCATATGAAATAAATCTGTAAAATTGTGCTAGCAAGGCTCCAACACTCTGTGTATGAGTTAAAATATAAAATTTAGTGCGACCAGTGCTCAAGCATGGTTACAACTCATATAACACTGATAGGTGGCTCAATTTTATCAAAACATGTTAAATAAATATCAAATGGCACCTAAACTGTGCCTTTTCACTTAAAACATGAAAATAACAGCCAACCTATCCATAAATTGCTTGAATTAAAGCAATATCATCATAAAAACATTAAAATCATGAAATTCATGCAATTTCATAGCCTTCTACCCTTTTTGAAATTTTCCTAACTGGGGGTAAAATAGTCATTTTTCACTATTTCCATATTTTTCCGCAAAAATTATTATTCTGTTTTCGGGTAGCCTATTGAATTTAACGTAATGAAAATCCCCTCGAAACTACGTACAGCTACCTCTAAGTGTTCATAAAATTCCCTTACTTGGAATCACGCACGAGCTTATCCCTACTCGACCGTATCAGGTCTCTCAACCCAATTCGCTCATCTACGGAGCTGCATATAACCACATATGGGTTTAGTTTAATATTACTGATCAGTATTTCACTCTTACTTATCGAATCTAAAGCTCTGGGCCCGTTTTACTATATTGGGCCCGATTGCACTTTAATGGGCCTTGAACCCCTTTTTCAGTCCATTTCCACGTTTAAAAATCCATTTTTTGGGTTTACTAGGCTCATTTGGCTTATCAATAATTATCGGGCTTCGTTCCAAACTCAGTGGAGGCTTCGTTCCAAACTCAGTGGATAGCCCGGATACTATTTACAATAATTACTTTGAATTTTCGAATAAAATTCCTTTTATACAGAATTAATCCGTAAAATCTCGTAAAATAACCGAAACTCTGCATTAAAGGACTTATATTATCGTAATTAAAATGTACTTACCAAATATGGTGCAGGGTACGAAAATCGAAGCTAAATCGACTCTCGTTTGGGCTCTATAGTGACACTGCACAATTATGCAATTTCAGGTCATTTTCCAATAAAATAATATTAAATTGAATTCTCGGGATTTATCCGCAGTCAATCCCGACTACTCGATCACTTACCCGAATTTCAAGTCGTCCCCGGGTACACTTTCTTTCTTTTTCCCTTTTTTTTCCTTTTCTTTTCTTTTTCTTTTTCTTTTTCTTTTCTCCCTTCTCGGCTACGGTGCCGTTTTGTCCTGTTTGTCGTCACCGAAGATTTCGACCATCTCGCCGACCGCCAGTGGGCTCAACAGAACTGCCTCAGACAGGGGAAGTCTCGGTTGGGCTGAATCGACGCTAGAATGCCACTGTTCGCCTGGACTGACGTGTTTTCTCCCCGGAACTATCGGCCTTCGATTCACCTGAAATAGCTGCCGTCGGCGCACGTCACCGGTACCGTTGGAATCGCCGGGCGTTGCTCTATCTTCTCCGACCGTTGGCTTGGCTCGTCGGACGCCGGTGGCTCGTCGAAGGGTTCGAGTTTCACGGGTTTCATTTCGGGTTTCTCTCTCCCCGAAATCTGATTTCTGATTTTTCCGATTTCCATTTATTTATTTATTTATTATTATTATTTTAATACATTAAAATATATTAAAATAATCCAAATATCCCAAAACAAATCTTAAAAATTATTATTAAATTCATTTAATCAATAAATGAATTTATCAGTGTATTTTCGTCTTTCTCGGTATATTTTTCGATTCTTTTTTGGATAATTCTTTTGAATTAAAAATCCTGATTAATTCTAAATTAATTCCTGTAAATTTCAATAAATTAATATCTAGATCAATTGGCCTCGAATTTAAATATTTTCCTCGGTATTGATCCAGATTTCGCAAATTCCATATTTTAACGAAAATTACTTATCGAATTTATACCGAATTTTGATCTTTTGAACATTTTACCCTTGTACGTGTTCGGGACCAAATTGAATCGACTTTCTTTCATCAATCCACAATCTTTTCCCTATTTTCAATTCTTCATTTTCAGTCACCTCGATTTAATTCCTTAGACAACTTGTTGCTTCTTTATTTTCTCGATTTATCCTTATTCGTTTTTACGTACATTATTTCGTTTCATCCACATTTATCAAATCTGAATCAACCATCTTATGAATCCATAAACATATAATAATGTCATACAATATGAAAATCATAAGGAATATCATACAAAAATTGCGGATCTCACATCAAAGGATTTCTTTGCTTTTTTTACTTTGATGTTTGTGTGTGTATATATATTAGCAAGATGAATTTGGTTTTAGAATTTTGAGTTGTTTATTTAAAATTAAACTTTTTTTGGAATTGTTGGAGCTTTTATTTTTCTATTTGTATTCTGAGAAAGTTAATAAAGAAAATGATAAAAACTTGATTTGGAAGATAGAAACCATAATCTATGATCTATTTCCACTTAATTAATTTTAATTATTGTCGGTTGTTAATAATTTTCTTTTTTTTTTTTGGTTACAATGGGAAATTAAGAATTAAAAAAGCAACTTAGTATGAATGAAATGCTTAGGAAAACTAACATCTGAAGCATCAGTAAGAAGAAAAGAATGCAAAAATTGAGGTGGCTCTTGGAACCTTTCATAGTCGAGATTGATTTCGCAACCAGATTTAACTGTAACACATCTGGACAAAAATTTCCTTCTCTAAGTGTATGATGGATTGAACATCTTCAAGGTCTATTCATCGATTCCCACACATCATCTATTACACATCCCAATGAATGTATAGTCACAGCAGCTTTCTTATTAACTTTATAACAACAACCGCATCAAGCTCACATGTTAAATCTCTAAAGCCTTCTTGTGTCACGACCCTATTTATCCAATTCGTCTAAAAATCATTGCCAATTTTTTTTTTTTTTGCGTTCTCCTTTTTCCTTACCCAATCGTGAACATCCTCACCAATACACAGTTGGGCTGTGAGTCAGTAATAATCATTCTTAACCATCCATTTTCCAATTTATCAAAAGGAATGTCATACATTTAAGAGTTAAGAAACATGTTCATACATGACACACTTTCTAACATTTACATCCCCCATATTATAATTTCAAGGATCACTGTACTTTTACATTATTTAGATACAAAAAGAATCTCTGTGTATATACCTCTGGGTGATGGAGATGCAGCGAATGTCTCAACAAAACGCCTCAGTCCTCACTGGGCCACTATACACGCTCTGTAGAGAGGGATGAGCAACCACACGCTCAATAAGACAATAATGCAAGCATGGTAGATAACTACTCTATCTACATGCTGATAGTGTTATGCATAAATCATTTATAATAGGAGCATGAGGAAATAAAACTATGCCATATGAGTATACATATATCATGTATTGAAAGTCATGTAAATAGGCATAAAACATGGAAGAATTCAACATGTAAAACCATCTCATGCTCAATCTCATTTGAAACTTATCACAAAAAAGGAAATTCATTTAAGAAACGTCCTTTTCAAATCACATTTCATCTCATCAAAATTCTCTTTTCAAATTCCATCATATCTCATCATAAATCAAATCATCGTTTCATTAAATCACAAATCCCACAAGGCTCGACCCCTCCCTCGGGTCTACCCTGGACAATCGCATTTACACTTATGTACCAAAATCATGTGGTACTATGTAATATCAAATGAGACAAGTTACTATATCTCAACAGACTATGTTGGCCAACTACGTCATAAATCATCCTAAACCACACGCATCCAGGTGTGTGAGGCATCATGCTGGTATGAAAGTGGGTTAGTTCTTCGCCAGACTTCCTTATCACATAACCACCACACGGTACATCGTACTCCATGTGATATACACGATACAGTGTACTCCGTAGACCCATACCATGGTTGGGGGTGCCAGCTGTAGGTCTTATCTACCCCATACCAAATGTAACCTCCATTGTCTCAAGTGCACGTGGAGCTTTCCGTATCCATGTACGAGAGCCTCCCGGCAGAACAGAGCCTCCCCGCCCTCTCTGGCTTGTGGATGTTGTGCTTGAGGGTCTTACCCTAAGAGAGCCTCCCCACAGAATAGAGCCTTTCTGCCCTCTTTGGATTGAGGATATAGGGCTTGAGGATCTTATCGTAAGAGAGCCTCCCCATCGAACAGAGCCTCTTTACCCTTTCTGGCTTGAGGATGTAGGGCTTGAGGATCTTTCCAACTTTCACGGCATCATACGTACCACAGTGTGAAAACTTGTGCGAGAAAAGCTCTAGCACGATTTATGTATCATAACTAAACCACCTCGTACGAGCAATGCTCTAGTACGACATTTATGCATAAAATCATGAAGAAACCACGTATGAGCACAGCTCCAGTACAATTTTATGCATAAGAAAACCACTCGAAATCCACGTACGAGCAAAAGCTCCAGTACGATTTATAAAACATCATCATAGTTTCCAAATCAAGATGCGAGCTAAGCTCCAGCACGTCTCATACAAATGAAGGCATCAAAATCTAGCGCTAGCGAGGCTCTAGGGCGATTTATATCACACAAATACGATAGACGGCTCATACACAATCAAAACATTCCCAAAACCAGGTTTAGTACCTCACAAGTGCTATTTCATGAAATCATTCAAACACTCGCTCGCCTATCCATCAATTTGTTCCAAACCAAGTATTGTGTTATGTGAAAACATTTCAAACACATGATTTATGCATTTATTAGCCTTACTATCCATTTTATCATAACCGTTTCAAAACCAAATCTTATACATTCTCATAGCTATTCACACATACCAACAATACCAATAATCATTTTCATAAACCATTATGCATTTCATAAATGCCCTATATTCACCCACGAGTTAAAGTACGAGCACCTATCTCTATATACTTACAGAATTCCCTTACCTGGAATCGCGTCGCGTGATTCCACTTTCTTAGATCTGCTTACTCGTGCGGTTCGATTTGTCTCCAATGAACTCTTCGAAACTGCACAAGGTTGTCTATCACATCAATTTAGTCCATACAACACAACTCATGTGTTTACTATAGTCGATTTAACCTATAGCCTCCATTGACACTTATAAGGCCTAGTTTTATCGTTCTACTCGTATCTCAAGTCTATTAATTCCTTTTAGGCATATTGGTTCATACCAAATCGATATTAAATCGATATCAAGCTCATAGTGTTCATGCTTCATCAATTTCTTCACTATGGCATTTATTATACATCATACATATTAATTTCTATAAATCCTCTAAACTCACAATATGGCTTCATTTAACCATTACAAATCATTCAAATTACTTCAATAACAACCTATCATAATCCATAAACCATCAACTCATCAAAATCGCACTTTCTCACCCTAACCCATTCTATTTTCTAGGTCACCCTAGTTCCATCATAACCTAGGTATTTTTTACCATCAACTCACATGCAAATTAACTCCAAAACCATTTAATAGACAATGTACTTGGGTTGAAGTATTAGGAACTTACCATATTTAGCTTTTCTTCTTACTCCAAAGAAAAACACACCTTGCTCCTTCAATCCAACAAATGGGGTTTTGAATCCAAAGTAGGTTGTTCTTCTCTTTGATAGGAACAACTTTGTATCTAATAGGGTTTCCTCAAATCTTGCTATAAATGGGTGGCTTTTGGGAAGAGAAATCTGGGTTTTGGGTTGAAATGGAAGAAATGGGGTTTTGTTTTCGTGGTTTGCAGATTTCACTGCTCCTATTTATAGAAATTGTTTAATGGGATCGATCTGTCGAAGCATGAGATTGATCTGGTCCTCTTAAATCCCTCATTTCCATGCAAATTTGAATGCATGAGATCGATCTGTCGAGGGCTTGAGATCGATCTGTCCCAAGCAGTAGCTTAAGGAGATCAATCTGCATCCAGGGGAGATCGATCTGCTTCTACCTGAGAGCTAAGGAAATCGATCTGTTTGCACCAAAAATCGATCCTCTCATTACAGAATGTTTAGCAGATCGATCTGGCTCAATTAGGGATCGATCTGTCTTATTCCATTGCTTAAATAAGAGCATTTTGGCCTATCCATATCGATCTCTCATCTTATGAGATCGATCTGGCCTTCATATTTCCATATTTTCTGTAGTTTTCTGTAGTAACTCATACCCAACTTCATACATTTTACTTCCATGATCATTGTCTCATCCAACTCACCTTTAAGACTTGAAAGTGGCATCCATCTGCACCTTATACACATTAAAACTTGCGTGCATTCCTTGTACAGCCAAAGGCATCCCATACCAGACTCAATGGAAGTATAACTTCATTCCATTTCACCACACTTCTTGTTGAGTTAACATATTTTGAAATGACAAAACAAGTAAATTCAATAATATAAAAACGATATAAAAACATGTTTAGAAGCTATCAGTACCAGAAATTAAGTTTCTGGAGATGAGAGATCAATCTAGTGATATGAGAGATCGATCTCCTGGGTTTTCTAGGATGAGAGATCGATCTCATTAGGATATGAGATCGATCTGCTAAGGTTTGAACCTGTACAAAGGTATTGAGGAAGCTAAGATCGATCTATAAGGGTTATGAGATCGATCTGCCTAATATAGGATGTTGAGGAGATCGATCTGGTCTAGGAAGAGATTGATCTCCCCTAAAACAAAGGTAAAGGCAGTAGATCGATCTATAAGATCGATCTATACTCAAACAGAGAGCTCATGAGATCGATCTGGTATAGGAAGAGATCGATCTCATCACTACGAGAATACTTGGCAGATCGATCTATAAATCGATCATGCCTCAAACAGTGAGATTGGAAGATCGATCTGCCTATTCGACAGATCGATCTGCTCTAACATTTTCAAATTATGAGATCGATCTCCTTGCTTCATTTTGCCTTAATCTTGCAGGAATTATAACTAAGAGATCGATCTAGTCAAGATGGCAGATCGATCTGGCATTCTACTGGAGGTACCCAACGGCTATTTCTACAAAAATCTCAACGGGAAAAACAGCATTAAATGCTCCAACTACCAATCCTTCAGTATAAAAACAAGCATTGAAGACACTGAGTTGAGAGGACACACCATTGCTGAACTTTCTGTATATTCTCAAGAGTTTAATTCTTTCATTCTATTTTGTCTTCAATCCTCATTTATTGAGTTTATTATATAAGCTTGTGTGCAAAAGCTGTATTTGTCCTACCCACATTAAAAGCTTGATATTGTATTCATCCTATCTTTAAGAGATAAGAGGATTGTTCCTCAGTGAGATAAATTTTGTAAAAGGGTGAATACATCTTTGTTTAAGAAGGGTAGAGAGGTTATTCCTTAACCTAAAAAAGGGAGTGTGTAACTTTCGTTGAAAGTGAGAAAGAAAGCTCTTGACAAGAAGGTCAAGGAGAGAGGACGTAGGCAAGAGATTGGTCAAACCTCTATAAACCACTGTGTTTGATATTCTCTTCCTTATCTTGTTTTAATTTGTTTCATTACATTATATTGTTTATTATTTCTCAATTAAGTTCAAAAGAGTTTAAATTGCCATTAAGAGTTAGAAAACCGATTCACCCCCCTCTCGGTAGAGCCATCACTTCTCATTATGAGTTTCAATCACATTCATCACTTAGAAAAACTCATTTCTTCATATTCATACACAATGAAACTTGTATGTACATCACAAACTCTTACTACAAGTGTGTACATTGAATTTATGGACTTTACATCAATTATACTTCACATTACAAGTACATTACCATACTTATGAATCCATAAAGTTACACATGAAATACAGGTCTTACAATCCTCCCCTCCTTCAAGGAATTTGGTCCTCCAAATTAGAACCAAGTTACTCTTCAAAAAGTTGGGGGTACTTCTCCCGTATCAAATTCTCCAATTCCCATGTGACCTCTTCCACCGTGTGATGTTGCCAAAGAACTTTCACCAAGGGAATTGTCTTATCCCGTAACACTTTCACTTTTTTATCCAATATCTGAACTGACTTCTCAACATACGTCATACTCTCTTTGAGCTCTAACGGCTCATGTCTTATCACATGTGTCGGGTCCGGGTGATACTTCCAAAGCTTAGAGACGTGGAAGACATTATGAACATTTGCTAAATCCGATGGCAATACCAACCTATATGCCTTATCTCCCACTCTCTCCAAAATCTCGAAGGGTCCGATATATCTAGGGCTCAACTTGCCCTTCTTACCAAATCTCATAATACCCTTCGAAGGTGAAACTCTCAGAAATACTGACTCACCCACATCAAACTCTAGTAGTCTCTGTCTCTTGTCAGCATAACTCTTTTGTCGGCTCTGAGCTATCCGTAATCTTTCACATATCAATTGGACATCCTCAGATGCCTGCTGCACTAAGTCAGGAGCAAAAATCTGTCCGTCACTAACCTCTTCCCATCCAATAAGGGATCTGTATCTGCGTCCATACAGTGCCTCATAGGGTGCCATCCTGATACTCGCATGATAACTGTTCTTATAGGCGAACTCGGCTAACTGTAGGTGATCGTTCCAGGAGCCTCCAAAATCCAGTACACACGCTCTCAACATATCCTCCAAGGTCTGTATAGTTCTCTCTGAGTGCCCATCTATCTGAGGATGAAAAGTGGTGCTAAAGCTCAAGTGGGTCCCCATCGCTTCCTCAAAATGTTCCTAGAAATGGGAAGTGAATCGGGTTTCCCTATCAAAAACAATGCTCACTAGTACACCATATAGTTGTACTATCTCTCGTACGTACAGGTTCACCTGCTGACTTAGAGTATCAATAGCTCTCACAGCTAAGAAATGTGCTGACTTAGTCAATCAAGCCACAATAACCCATATGGCATCATGACCTCTGCGAGTCCTCGGTAATCCCATCACAAAATCCATGGTGACATGCTCCCACTTCCATGTCGGTATTGGTAGAGGCTGCAATAATCCTGTAGGTTTCTGATGCTCTACCTTCACTTGCTGACAAACAAGACACCTAGTGACATATTTAGCAATGTCTCTCTTGATTCCAGACCACCAATCGACCTTTCGAAGGTTTTGATACATCTTGGTACTCCCCAAATGTACCGTGTACTTCGATGAGTGAGCCTCTGATAAAATCAGTTTCTTGATCTCAAGATCCTCGAGAACACATACTCTGCCTCTGAACCTCAATAAGCCATCTGTACTCAGCTTAAAATTAATACCCACACCTGTCTGTGTCTGACTCAACCAATCATCGCTCTGCTGAGCCTATCGAATACGGCCAATCAACTCTGGCTCTAATCTCATATTAGCCATAATCTCAACTCTCTCTAATCCAGGTAAGGTCACATCCAAACTGAGGTTCATAATTTGTTCCAACAACTCATGTTCATGCACCATCGTATAAGACACTAACCCTAGGTTCTTTCTACTCAAAGTATCGGCAACTACATTTGCCTTACCTGGGTGGTACATGATTTCACAATCATAATCCTTCAAGAGTTCGAGCCATCTCCTCTGTCTCATATTTCACTCTTTCTGTGAGAACAAGTACTTAAGGCTCTTATGATATGTGAAAACCTGAAATTTCTCACCACAGAGATAGTGGCACCATATTTTCAACGTAAACACCACGGTCGCCAACTCTAAATCATGTACCGGGTAGTTCCTCTCATGATCTTTCAACTGTCTAGATCCATAGGCAACTACCTTCCCATCCTGCATAAGTTCATAGCCCAGTCCCTAGTGTCATGCATCTGTATACACCGAGAATCCTCCTGAGCTGGTAGGAATGGTGAGAATTGGAGCAGTAGTCAATCGACGCTTAAGCTCCTCAAAACTCCTCTCACATGCCTCATCCCATATAAACTTAACATCCTTATACGAAAGGCGTTTCACAGAGCAACTAGTCTGGAGAAGCCTTTTACAAATCTCTGATAGTAACCTATCAATCCCAAATAACTTTTAATCTCAATAACTATCTTGGGCTGTTCCCATTGTACAACTGCCTCTATCTTGGATGAATCCACTGATACACCAACCTTCGATACCACATGGCCCAGAAATGAGATATGCTCTAACCAAAAGTTACACTTGCTGAGTTTGGTATATAACTCTTTCTCTCGGAGGGTCTGCAGAACTAACCTCAAGTGCTGCTCATGCTCTTCCCTGGACTTGGAATATACCAAGATGTCATCAATAAAAATAATTTCAAACTTATCCAGGTATGGCTTAAACATATCATTCATCAGTGCCATAAATACTGTGGGGGCATTCGTCAATCTGAAAGGCATCACCAAGAACTCGTAGTGGCCATAACAGGTATGAAATACTGTCTTGGGTACATCTCCACTCTGTATCCTCAACTGATGATACCCTGACCGTAGATCTATCTTAGAAAATACTTGGGCTCCTCGGAGCTGATTCAACAAATCATCTATGCGTGGAAGGGGGTATTTGTTCTTAATGGTGGCCTTATTCAACAATCGATAATCTATACACAATTAGAGGCTTCCATCTTTCTTCCTTACAAATATAATCGGTGCTCCCTAAGGTGAGACACTTGATCTAATAAACCCCTTCTCTAGCAACTCTTGCAGTTGTCTCTTTAGCTCTTCCAACTCAATCAGTGCCATTCTATATGATGGTTTCGATATCGGCTCTGTACCAGGCACTAACTCGATGTAAAATTCCATTTCCCTTTCAGGTGGTAGTCTGGTAATTCGTCCGAAAAGAAATCAGGGTAATCCACAATTACGGGTATGTCCCTCAATTCCGGGTGTGCCTTATCTATATCGACCACGTAGGCAATGAACCCTTCACATCATTCTTTCCACTGTTAGTGTCACAAGTCATCACATCAATATTCAACATAAGTATATAAATTCATCTCTCAAGTAGATTAAATAAAATCATACTCTTTTCATATATCATAATTATGTTCTTTCAATTAATTTCACAAATCTTACAACATGATTTTCTATCTCTGGAAACATCAAAGTCTTAGCATGATAGTTCATAACAACATGATTGGCAACCAACCAATCCATTTCCAATATTACATCAAAATCATTCATGTTCAATTAAAATTAAATTGGCTGTCATTTCTTTTCCTTTTATCTTCAATTTACAATCTCTACATACATACTCAATCAATTGACTATCATTCATGAGTGTGGAAATCATTAACATTTTATCCAACAATGTAGATTTCACATGCTTCAACAATTTATATGCAAAGGAAGGCGATATGAAGGAATGCGTGGCACCAAGATCAAATAATACCAATGCTTCTAAATCAAAGACTATGATGGTACCTTTAATCACATCAGTCGAAGCATCTGCGGTGTCCTGATCCAGTGCATGTACTCGAGCCATCGAGTATTGCTAAGTGTTCTTACTCTGACTATGCTCACATGTAATTTCCTAGGCTTAAAGTGATGAGACAAAACCATGCTAGAAGCCTCAGGTATTACTATGTGATCTTACGCTGAGTTGCTCGCACGAGATTTTACGATCTTTGCTGTGTGATAAGTAAACCATGCTAGAAGCCTCAGGTATTGCTATGTGATCTTACGATGAGTTGCTTGCATGAGGTTTTATGATCTTTGTTGTGTGATGAGTAAAACCATGCTAGAAGCCTCAAGTATTGCTATGTGATCTTACGCTGAGTTGGTTGTATGAGGTTTTATGATCCTTGCTGTGTGATGAGGCAAAATCGTGCTAGAGGCCTTAGGTATTGCTATGTAATCTTACACTGAGTTACTCGCACGAGGTTCTTATGAGTTTTACTATGTGATGAGTAGACTTGTGCTGGAGCCGTCATGTATTGTTGGGTGATCTTGCACAAACCTGCTCGCACGTGATTTTGAGATAATGGAAATGGGTGATAGAGGAACCATGGGAGCACACTGTACCGTGAATGTTAGCCTCGGAGTATAATGTGTCGTGATATCATAGTCATTCTTAATGAACTGAAAGGATGGTTGATCTGCCTCCCCAAGCATGAGATTCTTGCGCACCTGATCAGTGATTACCTGAAATCCAGACTATGGCCATATGTCCTTTCTGTGTGATATGACATTTTATCCTTACTTTGTGATGTGACATATGTCCCCTGATGTGTGATACTAAGAGATATCATATCTCATCCTAGTCTCATGTTTATTGATTTGATAAGTGATTTTTCTAAGTGTAAAGCATTTTCTGAGAGTATGCTGTGTGATTCTATGTGATTTTTAAATAGGTAAGCTGTTGTGTGATTTGAAAAGAATATACATATACCCATCTATCGAATTAATGATTTCGCATTGATGGAAGTTATTTTAAAAAGAAAGTATATGTTTTATAAGGAAAATAAACATGTATTTTAAACATTGTAGATAGTGTAGCTATCTACCGACTTTCCTATTTTCCTTACTGAACGTGTTAACTCACCCCCTTATTTCCTCCTCCACAGATTCTGCGCAGTAATGAGTTTACTGCAGTTGTTCTTACTACCGTGTTCTCCAGTTCTCCAGCAATACAGAGGTGTCGCTTATGAGAAAATTTTATATCCTGTAAAATAATGCACAATAAAGTTATCTTTTGTACAAAATGGATGTATATAATAGAAACTGATGTAAACGCTTCCGCATATATATAGAAGTACAGTTTCTATTTCATTAAATCAACTTGAATTATAAAATGGATAAGACGTGGATATGGATGTTGACTCACAACCCAACTGTTAGTACTAAGGTAAGTCAAGGGAAGAGGGTTATGATAGAGGTGCAATTAGAGCAGAGTTGGTCTGATGTGAGTTAGCGTCCATAGTTAGGAAATTATACATCCCTAAAGTACTGTGCATTATCTAGATACAATTGTGTATACCAAGCTGGAAATGTGACAGAGACATTTGTTATTAAGTATGCCAGACATCGGATAGACGACGCACTCAAAGAGGAGAGAGTTCACGCTCTCAGGGCCGTAGAGATGTGCCCAAGAGGCATAGTGGGTCCAGTTCTAGTAGAAATCCCCCTAATTTTAGTGATGCCGTTGAGGCACATATAGCACAATTACAGCGCAGTGTAAACACTATCATGGAGATGTTTACACAGGCAATGGCCAGATTTGAAGGTAGACAGGAGAACCCTATTGGTCAGGCTGCTACACCTGAGAGTCATGAGCTTACATAGCCTGCACTGAAACCTCGGGCTGTAGAGGCAGAGATTTTGTACCCCCTCCAGTTCAGGATATTCCCCCACCAGTTCAGGATCCTGTAGCTCCACAACAGGTTGGTGGTGAAGGAGCTTATGAGTGTGATCTGGGCAGATTGAGACAGTTTAGAAAGTTTGGACCACCTTTATTTAGTGGGGTGAAGGACCCAGTGTTAGCGGAGCATTGGATTCATAGTATGGAGAAACTTTACAGATTTTTCCATTGCTTTGCCACAGAGAAGGTCACTTTTGTGGCTTTTGTATTAGATGGTGAGCCCGAGCATTGGTGGATGGCCACATAGCCAATTCTGAGTGTACGACACCCGGTTGTGACTTGGGGCATATTTATGGATGCCTTTAGGAGGCAGTACATTCCATCCACTGCTCAGCAAAAGATGCAGATGGATTTTATGACCTTGACTCTGGGGAACCGTTCAGTTGATGAGTATAAGTCCAGATTTACATCCTTGGGTATGTATGACACAGTCTGTAAGACCCGTATTTTTGGATGTAAACTTTATGAAATCATGAGTATGGTGATGTATTTACAATGTAATGCATAAATGATGTAAGTCCATGGATTCGATGTACATACTTGTAACATGAGGTTGTAATGTACACACAAGTTTCATTTTATATGAATATGGAGAAATGGACTTTTCTAAGTGATGAATGTGATTGGAACTCAAAATGAGTGTGGTAAAATGGAATGAAGTTATACTTCCATTTACCTTGGTATGGTATACATTTGGCTATACCATGAATACACACAAGTTCTAATGTGTATAAAGAATGAATGGATACCATTTTCAAGTCTTAAAGGTGGTTGGATGAGAAAATGGTCATGGCAGCAAATTGAGTATGTTTTGTGTGAAGTTACTACAGAAAACTACAAAAAATCTGGAAAGTATGAAGGCCAGATCGATCTCATAGGATGAGAGATCGATTTACAAGAGTCAAAATGCTCTTATTCGAGCAATAGGAACAGTGCAAATCGATCTCTAATGGAGACATATCGATCTGCTAAACATTCTGTAAAATGAGGATCGATTCTTAAGGCAAACAGATCAATTTCCTTAGCTCTCTGGTTGGAGCAGATCGATCTCCCCTGGATACAGATCTATCTCCTTAAGCTACTGCCTGAGACAAATCGATCTCAAGTTTTCGACAGATCGATCTCATGCATTCAAATTGGTGTGAAAATGAGGGATTTAAGAGGACCAGATCGATCTCATGCTTCGACAAATCGATCTCATCAAGTGATTTCTATAAAAGGAGCAGTGAAATCTACATTTTTTGCACATAGAACCTTTCATTTCCATTTTCCACCCAAAACCTAGATTTTTTCTCTCTAAAATTAGCCATTTCCAGTAAGAATTAAAGAGGAGCTATTAGATACAAAGTTATTCATCTTAAACAAGAGAACAACATAGTTGGGAATCAAAATCTCATTGTTGGTATTGAAGGAGCAAGGAACATTTCCCCTTTGGAGCAAGAAGAGAAGCTACATTTGGTAAGTTTCTAATACTCCAGCCTAAATACATTTGTCTATTTATTGATTTTGGAGTTGATTGGTATGTATATTGATGGTTGAAAATACCTAGGATGGAATGGAACTAATGTGACCTAGAAAATAGAATGAGTTTAGTGTGAGAAAGTGTGATTTGGGTGTGTTGATTATTTATGGATTAAGTTAAGTTATTATTGGAGTAATGTAGATGATTTGAGATAGTTAAATGGAGTTGCATTATGAGTTTGGGGAAATTAGGGAAAATGAATATGTAAATGCTTGATAAATGCCATAGTGAAGAAATCAATGAAATATGAACACTATGAGCTTAAGATCGATTTAATATCGATTTGGAATGAGTTAATAGGCCTAAAAGAATCCATAGACTTGAGTCATGGGTAGAGTAATGAAACGAGGCCCCATAAGCATTAATAGAGACTATAGGTCGAATCGACTATAGTAACCGCAAGAGTTGGATTATGATGGACTAAAATGTTATGAAATATGGTTATGTGCAGTCTCGAAGAGTTCGTTGGAGACGAATCAAACCGCACAAGTAAGCAGCTTTAAGAAAGTGGAATCACGCGTCGCGATTCCAGGTAAGGGAATTCTGTAAGTATATAGAGGTAGTTGCTCATATTTTGTGGGTATATAAGGTGTTGTAAAAATGCATGAGTATTTAGAAATGAATTTGACAATGTATGGAAACAACTATGAGTATTTGTATGAGATTTGGTGATTTGAAATGGTGTTATAAAGAAATGGGATAGTAAGGCTAATAATTACATAAATCACATGTTTTGAATGTTTTCACAAAACTCAATACTTTGTTTTGGGTAAATAAAAGGATAGGCTGGCTAATGATTTATTGATGTGGTGGAATAGCACATGTGAGGTGCTAAACACGTTTTGAGATTTGTTTGAATATATATGAGTCGCCTATCGAGCTATGTAACTTAAATCGTGCGGGAGCCTAGCTCGCATTGGATTTTGATGCTTTTACTTGTATGAAATGTGCTGGAGCTTAGCTCGCACCTTGGTTTGATCTATGATAATGTTTTATAAATTGTACTGGAGCTTTTACTCGTACGTGGATTTCAATTGGCTTTCTTATGCATATAACTGTATTGGAGCTATGCTCATACATGGTTTTATCATGTTTGTATGCATAAATGTCATACTAGAGCGTTGCTCGTACGAAGGGATTTAATGATAATACATGAATCGTGCCAGAGCTTAACT
Source organism: Firmiana major (assembly GCA_033439115.1). Taxonomy (NCBI): domain Eukaryota; kingdom Viridiplantae; phylum Streptophyta; class Magnoliopsida; order Malvales; family Malvaceae; genus Firmiana; species Firmiana major. The sequence goes on from CM065902.1 coordinate 46,571,476, forward strand.
CGCACGGGTTTTCACACTGTGGTATGTATGATGTCGTGGTGTGGGTAATACAGATTGGTGTTCAGGGAACCCAACAGACTTAACAGACCTCTTGAGTGAGGTGAGGGTGAGGGGTTAGGACTTGACATTAATCCATTCAGGGAGCCCAACAGGGCCGCGTAAGGGCATGAGGGGCTAGGACCTGAATCAGGGAACCCAAAAGGGGCGAGCAAGGTCATGAAGGGCTAGGACTTGGTATTAAGAGTACTCCCACGTGCACTTGAGACTATAGAGGTAACACTTAGTATGGGGTAGATAAAACCTATGGTAGGTACCCCCAACCATGATATGGGTCCACGGAGTACGTTGTACCTTCTATATCACATGGAGTACGATGTACCTCGTGGTGGTTACGTGATGAGTAAGTCTGGTGGAGAATTAAACCACATTCGTTCCAGCATGATAACCCACATACAGGAATCCGTGTGGTCTAGGATGATTTATGATGTAGTTGGCCAACATAGTCCATTGAGATATAGTGACTTGTCTCCTTGTTTATTACATAATACCACATGATTTTGATACTTGAGTGTGATTTTGACTATCCATGGTAGACCCTAGGGAGGGGTCGATCTTGTGGGATTTGATTTGTGAAATGGTAATGATGTTTGTGGTTGGGAAAACGATTTGTGATGGGATTATATGTATTGAGAAAGAGATGTGATTTCAAAAGGATGTTTCTTAAATGAATTGTCATTTTCTGTGGGATTTGACGATTGATGAGCATGAGATGATTTGTACATGATGATTTTACCATGTTTTGTATGCCAATTTCCATAATTTAAATACATGACATATGTATACTCATATGGCATAGTTTTAATTCATCATGCTTCTGTTATAAATGATTTATGCATAACATTATCAATATGTAGATAGAGTAATTATCTATCATGCTTGCATTATTGCCTTATTGAGCATGTGGTTGCTCATCCCTCTCTACTTTCCCCCTCTACAGAGCGTACATAGTAGCCCAGTGAGGACTAAGGCATTGTATTTTGGACATCCGCTGCCATCCATCGCTAAGAGGTATACACATGAAGATTCTTTTTGTATCTAAACAATGTACAATCACACTAGTCAATTTTGTATTGTAATGTGGGGGCTGTAAAAGTTAGAAAACGTGTCATGTACAACTTAACTTGAAATGAGTGACACATCTTTTGATTATTTGAGAATGAATGTTGTGGGTGTTTATTATTGACTCACAACCCAACTGTATAGTGGTGAGTTTTTTCACGACCGGGTAAGGAAAGGAAAACGTAAAAAATTTATAGTGATTTTCGGTAAGAAAGGATAAATTGGGTCGTGACACAGTCACCATGAGCAGTCAAGACAGAAAGGTTCAAAAATTTATTGAGGGGTTGAGACCTTCGATCAAAGCTCGGTTGGCCCCATTTGACATTACCACATATGACGAGGCAGTACGCAGAGCTCAAATATGTGAGCAGGATTATAAGTTGCATGCCTCGGAGTTAAGTAAGAGGGGTAAGGGAAGAGATAGAGACCAAAAAAGGTTAGTTGATGATAGAGGATTCAGAAAGATTGAGAAGGTACAAGAAAGGCCTACGAAGCCTCCAGCTTATCTAGTTTTACCTCCAGCATCGATGGGTATAGTTATTGGTGGACCCCGACCTACCACCAAACAGTGCAAAATGTGTGGTAGATATCATGGGAGTAGGCCATGCCATTTGATGATGAGGTCATGTTATAGATACGAAAAACCAGGGCATATAGCTTGTGATTGCTCAGAGTTGGTTGATACAGCCCCATAGAAGGGCAAACAGCCAGAGAATGCTACAGTTGAGAAACCTACTCTTAAGAGGAAGGTCACAGCTGAAAAGAAAGGGAACAAGCTGTTGATCGATGACGAGTGTTTACATTGGACCAGGCATCTTCAGAAGCTTCTACGAATGTGATTAAAGGTACCATCCTAGTTTTTTATATTAAAGCATTAGTGTTAATAGATCCTGGTGCCACACATTCATTTATATCGCCTTCATTTGCATGTAAATTGTTTGAACATGTGAAACTTGTACCTTTAGGTAGGGTGTTGCTTATAAGCACTCCAGTTCGGGATAATGTAGTGGCGGAGTATGTATGTAAGGATTATAAATTAAAAGTAGGGGAAAAGGATATGTTGGCTAATCTTATTCTGTTAGACATGAAGGATTTTGATGTAATTCTAGAAATGGATTAGTTGACTGCAAACCATACTGTTTTAGATTGTTATCCTAAGATAGTAATGTTTTCCATCCCTGACAAGTATGTTGTAAGATTTGAAAAGTAATAAAAGAAGTAGTAAATTATTTCCAAGGATGGACGATTTTACTAACAAATGTAATCATGATATATTGAAGGTTTTATAGCATATGTGGTTGATTTGGATAAGGCACACTCGAAATTAGCTAACATCCCAGTGGTTATTGAACAAGGCTACTATCAAGAGTAACTATCCCCTTCCACGGATTGATGATCTATTGGATCAGTTGCAGGGAGCACAGATCTTTTCTAAGATTGAACTGAGGTCTGGGTATCATTAGTTGAGGATTCGGAGTGGAGATGTGCCCAAGACAGCATTTCAGACTCGTTATGACCATTATGAATTTCTGGTTATGCTATTTGGGTTGACAAATGCTCCTACAACGTTTATGGCATTGATGAATGATGTGTTTAAGCCATACCTGGACAGCTTCGTGATTGTCTTTATAGATGACATATTAGAGTGCTCAAAGTCTAGGGAATAGCATGAGCAGCACTTGAGAACAATGTTACAGACCCTTCAAGATCAGGAGTTGTACGCTAAACTCAGTAAGTGTGATTTCTAGCTAAGTGAGATATCATTTTTGGGTCATGTAGTGTGAGACCCTATATAGGTTTAACCTTGTACATATGTAAATGAACTCATGAAGTATTGTAATGTACTAATAATGTGAAGCATATGTGATGAAAAGTCCATAAGATTAATGTACACTTTTGTAATAAGAGTTGCGATATACATACAAGTTGCATCAAGTATGAATATGAAGAAATGGACTTTGATATATGATGAATGTGAGTGGAATGGAATGAGTATCGGAGTAAAATGGAATGAAAATCCATAAGTGGTACAAGTCTTTATGTTTCCATTTAGTTATATATTGTGTATATTTGGTTATATAAGGATTACACACAAGTTTTAATGTGTATTAAGTATGAATGAAAGTCATTTTCAAGCCTCAAAGGTGGATCAATGAGAAAATGACTATGATGGCAAATTAAGATGTTTTAAGTGAAGTTACTGCAAAAAAACTGCAGAAAATCTGGAAAATATGAAGGTCAGATCGATCTCATGGGATGAAAGATCGATCTGGAAGAGCCAAAATGACCTTATTTTGAGCGATGGGACAAGACAGATCGATCTTTAATGGATCTAGATCGATCTACTAGACATTTTGTAATGAGAGGATCGATTTTAAGGCAAGAGGATCGATCTCCGTAGCTCTCTGTTTGAGACAGATCGATCTCCTTAAGGGTTCTATAAAGAGCAGATCGATCTCCTACAAGGGGCAGATCGATCTCTAAGAGGAAAATTGCCTTCGACAGATCGATCTCATCATGGAAGAAGATCAATCTTGCAGTGGTTGTGTTTGGAAAAAAGGACTACCAAACCTTGCAGAGATCGATCTCATGTCTCTGTATCTATAAAAAGAGCACGGGATTGAGATGAAAACTCAGAACTCTTCCTCACCAAACCTCACCTGCCATGCTTCTCTCAAGACTCAAGCTTTCTCACTCTAAAAATCACCACATTGCAGCCAGAATCTAAAGGAGCTCAAGAAGGGAAGGTTGTTCATTGAAGCAAGGAGAACAACATATTCAAAAATCACACATTGGTGTGATCAAGAGAAAGAGTTGTGGCTATCATAAGTTTGGCTAAGAAAGAGGGTAAGCTCTTCAACCTTCAAGCTTTAAATATGGGTTTCTAAGCATTTAATGGGTTGAATGAGATGTGAAATATGGTTAGAAATGATGAGTGAGTAATATTGAAAGGGATTTATGGTAATAAATTCCATGAGGAATGGTGGAAAGCTTAAGAGAAGTATAATGAGATTTGTGAGAAAGATGAAATATGATTTAATGGGTTGAGGAGTATGAATAAATTAATAAATGACAATGTGGAGGTTTAGAGGAGGAAAAAGAAAATAACTTGATGATTTATATGTGTAGCTTGAAATATGCAGAACACGGATAACCCGGATCGCGAACGGAGCATACGTGACAAAGGAAATACGAGCGCGATTCGAGGTAAGGGACTATGTGTTAGCTATAGAGATGTTCGTGCGTATTTTAAGGCAATTTCATAGATATAATGCTAGAATTAGTACGATACTACGATTCTATGAAGTGATATGGAGCATGAAATGTATTATGATATATATGTATTGAGAAAATGGGATGGGGTAAGGAAATAGCATGATATGCATGTTTTCAATATTTTTCTCAATTTTGTATTGATATTGGTGATTGAGAAATGATGATGATAGGTTGGCTAATTTTACATGTGTTAGTATGGAGAGGCATGCTGCATAACTAAACATGTTTTGAGTTTTAAAAAGAGAAAATAGCCACCTATTGGATTTGAGATGTGAAATGGTGTTAGAGCTTTAGCTCACACGTGTTTTAATGATTTTGACTATGCTGGAGTTTGACTCGCATACGTCTGCATGATTTGATAAACTGTGCTAGAGCGTGACTTGCACGTGGTTTTATAATGATAATGTGCTAGAGTGTTAGCTCTCACATGTTTTTACTGAGTTGAGGCAAACCTAGGGTTCTAGGACCCAAGAGGATGCCAGTCGATAGCCTCGAAACAGGCTGGGCCTTAACAATAAACCATACTGCGCTGGAGCCTTGTGATGACTGTGTGTTACGCTGATTGCTCATCTGGTATATGAGACATGGTTCAGGATGAAAAGTCCATCGGAGTTGAAGTATGGACTTGGGTCCATGGTCATACGTAGTACTGTGTAGTTGTCCGTTGGTAAACTATGTACCATGCTGGGTGCATGTGAGTACGAGTATCACGTAGATGACACATGGCGTACCTTATATCGTGAGTATATGAGGAGATGAGGATGATTGAAATGAGCTGGAGGGTAGGACTGACCCATCCCCCTTCAGGCGAAGTGATGCCCTGTGCACACCTAATCAGTGAGGCTTGGGATCACTAACTATGGCCATCTGTCGTGGATATTTGATTGTCGAAAATTCCATGCCTATCTCAGAGATACGAGAAATTGAGTAACTCAAGAAAGAAATAATTTGAGAGAAGCGAAGAGAGTTGTGATTTGATAAACCTCTCGCATTTTGAATGCTCGTGCTATGATAGCACCGTTTATAACATGTTTTCAAATGAGAGTATTATATATTGGTTTTCATGAAAATGCTTATGTGAGAAGTAATGTTTAAATGCATTTTCTAGTAATATTTCCATTTACGTTAAAACATGGATTTTGCTTTCACATACATGGGCTATGTAGGTAGTACGATATCTACCTACTAGCATTCATTTTCTTACTGAGCTGTGGTTTGCTCACCCCACTATTTTCCCCCTCTAGATACTGAGAAGTAGGAGAGCGGTGGTCTCTGGATCCCTTTTTGTGTTGCACAGCTCCCACCAATTGCAAAGGTATAAGATTTGTATACACATGAGTATTTTGTATCTTATATATTGTATCGTACAGTTATACGTTAGAAATGTAACAGTTTTATAGGGATGTTATGTAAAGATAAACTATTATACAAATGATTTTGTATATCTATACACACCAGGGAATGTGAAATAAAATTTTAAATTTTTTGCTGTAAATGAATGAAATTTTTAGTAATTACATCGCCTCACAGTCCAAACCGTAGTAGTGTATGTATGGATAAAGAGCACCTAGAAGTGGGGTGTGACATGTAGTCTCAAGAGACGAGGTATCAGTGGATCCGTCCAAGATAGAGGTTGTAGTACAATGGGATAGACCCAAGATGGTTACAGAGATCCGTAGTTTTCTGGGTTTGGCAGGTTATTACCGACGGTTTGTCGAGGGATTCTCTAAGCTGTCTGCTCCGTTGACACGTCTCACTCGAAAGAATGTGGCATATGAGTGGGATGATAAGTGTGAAAGTAGTTTCTGTGAGTTGAGATGTAGACTGACCACTGCACATATTCTCACCATACCTACTAGCTAAGGAGGTTACTCAGTGTATACAGATGCATCAGGACAGGGACTGGGCTATCTATTGATGCAGAACGATAAAGCAGTCGCCTATGGATCCAGATAGCTTAAGGACCATGAGAGGAACTACTTGACCTATGATTTAGAGTTGACAGTCGTGGTATTTGCATTAAAGATTTGGCGCCACTACTTGTACGGTGAGAAATTTTAGGTGTTCACAGATTATCAGAGCCTCAGATATCTGTTTTCATAGAAAGAGTTCAATATAAGGCAGAGACGGTGGATAGAGCTTCTGAAGGATTATGATTACTAGATATTGTACCATCCGAGAAAGGCTAATATTATGACTGATGCCCTGAGTAAAAAAATCCTCGGAGTGGTATCGTACATGGAACATGAGTTGCTCGAGCAGTTTGCTCACCTCAGTTTGGATATAGACCCTCTCGATGTTGGTAGTGACTGTGTGATAGCTAGCCTGGGAGTGGAACCAGATTTGATTGATCGGATACGACAGACTCAGCATGCTGATCTGCTGTGTGATGATCATGCAAGTCAGTTTCAGAAGAGTGATGTGGTCGATTTCTTAATGAGTGATGATGGCCTACTAAGGTTTAGAGGCAGGATTTGTGTTCCCTATAACCCAGAACCCCAGAACTAAAGAAAGTGATTTTGACAGAAGCTCATTCATCGAGATATACATTGCATCCGAGGAGTAACAAGATGTATCAGAATCTCCGGAGAGTGTATTGGTGGTCAGGGATGAAGAAAGATATTGTCAAGTTTGTGGCAAAATGTCTTGTATGTCAGCAAGTGAAGGTAGAGCATAAAAGCCTGCAGGATTATTGCAGCCTCTACCTATACCGACTTGGAAATGGGAGCATGTCACCATGGATTTCATCATGGAATTACCGAGGACTATGAGGAACCATGATGCTATCTGGGTAGTAGTAGATAGATTGAAGAAATTTGCCCACTTTCTAGTCAAAAATTCACAGATACTCTGAGTACTTTGGTTAGAGTTGTATGTACGAGAGATAGTGAGGCTACATGGTGTTCCTGTGAGCATCGTATCGATAGGGATTTTGGCTTCATTTTGCCACTTCTGGGAACACTTTCGAGAAGTTATGGGAACCTAGTTAAGTTTCAGTACCGCTTTTCATCCTCAGACCTATGGTCAGTTAGAGAGAACCATCCAAACGTTAAAGGTTATGCTGAGAGTAAATGTTATGGATTTTAAAGGCTCCTAGGATGATCACCTACTATTAACCGAATTTGCTTACAATAACAGTTATCACTCGAGTATCGGGATGGCACCATATGAGGCATTGTATTGTAGAAGGTGTCGTTCCTCTATTGGTTGGGAAAAAGTGGGTGATTGAAAGACATTTGCTCCGGATTTAGTGCAACAAGCCTTTGAGGTTGTTAAATTGATATGTGAGAGATTGAGAGCAGCTCAAAGCAGGTAGAAGAGTTATGCTGACATGAGACGGAGGCTACTAGAGTTCACTGTAGGTGACTCAGTATTCTTGAGGGTTTCTCCCTCAAAAGGGATTATGAGGTTCGATAAGAAGGGTACCTTAAGCCCCTGGTATATCAAACCATTTGAGATACTAGAGCGAGTGGGCGATAAGGCCTACAGTTAGCGTTGCCACCAAAGCGAGCAGGCATTCATAATGTCTTTCACGTATTGATGCTTCAAAGGTACCATCTAGATCTGACTCATGTGATTCGGTATGAGCCATTGGAGCTTAAGGATGACCTATCATATGTAGAGTGACCGATCTGGATAATGGATAGGAAGGAAAAAGTGTTACAGAACAAGAAGTTTTCGCTTGTTAAGGTTCTCCGATAGCCATCTATCAATTTTTGTATGAACTTATGCTAGAGCCAACGTGGTAACAGTAGATTTACCAGACTTGTTTGAAAATTCTTTTAAAAAGGATTTTGAGAAAGCAAACGGTGCTAGAGCTGAGTGTAAACTGTGTGACACACTAAAGAGCTCGCACTAGATTTTGAAAATCATGCAAGAGCCATCGAGTACTGCTAAGTGTTCTTACTTTGACTATGCTCGCATGTAATTTCCTAGGCTTAAAGTGATGAGACAAAATCGTGCTAGAAGCCTCAGGTATTGCTATGTGATCTTACGCTGAGTTGCTCGCACGAGGTTTTATGATATTTTCTATGTGATAAGTAAAACCTTGCTAGAAGCCTCAGGCATTGCTACATGATCTTACGCTGAGTTGCTCACATGAGGTTTTATGATCTTTACTGTGTGATGAGTAAAACCGTGCTAGAAGCCTCAGGTATTACTATGTGATCTTACGCTGAGTTGCTTGCACGTGGTTTTATGATCCTTGATGTGTGATGAGACAAAACTGTGCTAGAGGCCTCATGTATTGCTATGTGATCTTACGCTGAGTTGCTCGCACAAGGTTTTTATGAGTTTTACTATGTGATGAGTAAAATCATGCTGGAGCCGTCATGTATTGCTGGGTGATCTTGCACAGATCTGCTCACATGGGATTTTGAGATAATGGAAATAGGTGATAGAGGATCCACGGGAGCACGTTGTACCGTAAGCGTTAGCCACGATGTACGATGTGTTGTGATATCTTAGTGATTCTTAGTGAGCTGAAAGGATGGTTGATCTGCCTCCCCAATCATGTGATTCCCGCACACCTAATCAGTGATTACCTGGAATCTAAACTATGGCAATACGTCCTGTCTGCGTGATATGACATTTTGTCCCTGCTGTGTGATGTTACATATGTCCCCTGCTGTGTGATACTGGGTGATATCATATCCCATCCTAGTCTCATGTTTATTGATTTGATAAGTGATTTTGCTAAGTGTAAAGCATTTTTTGAGAGTATGTTATGTGATTCTATATGGTTTTGAAATGGGTAAGCTGCTGTGTGATTTGAAAAGAATATACATATACCCATCTAGCAAATTAATGGTTTCGTATCGATGGAAGTTGTTTTAAAAAGAAAACATATGTTTTATAAGGAAAATAAACATGTATTTTAAGCATTGTAGATAGTGTAGTTATCTATTTGCTTTCCCATTTTCCTTACTGAGCGTGTTAGCTCACCCCCTTATTTCCTCCTCCACAGATTCTGCGCAGTAGTGAGTTTACTGCAATTGTTCCTGCTACCGTGTTCTCTAGTTCTCCAGCAGTACAGAGGTATACACTTATGAGAAAATTTTCTATCCTGTAAAATAGTGCATAGTAAAGCTATCTTTTGTACAAAAGGGATATATATAATAGAAACTGATGTAAATACTTAGGCATATATATAAAAGTACAATTTCTATTTCATTAAATGAACTTGAATTATAAAATGGATGAGATGTGGATATGGATGTTGACTCAAAACCCAACTGTTAGTAGTAAGGTAAGTCAAGGGAAGAGGGTCGTGACAGGGACCGAGAGCCAATGAGTAAAGAGAAACATGTGGGGATGATGAAATAATAAAATGGAGAAAGAGACAGGAAAACGAAATCGAGAAAGAATGAAAGGAAACGTGGAAACTTTAAGACCAAAGGGTAAAAAGGGTGTTAGCCTGACAACTGGGATTATTAAGTGGGTACTTAGGCAAGAAGGGTACTGATGTAAGGAATCTAATCGAGACGTTGGAAGCAGGTGGAAGGGAAGGAGAATGCATGAGAAAAGGCGTGTGGTAATGGATGACAGGCTGGAAAAGGATGCGTATGACCATTATAGGAGAAAGGAAAATAAAACACGAAAGAGAAGATGGCAGTCTGAGTTAATCATGAAGAAGAGGGGGAATCGATGAAAGCAGGAAATGAAGCATACTCGAGAACAATAGCAGTAGTTGGTGAAGATTGAAAGTGAAACTGGGGAAGGTGCAGCAAGTCAGAAAGCCGATGAAGCTAACGATAGGCTAGGCCCCTACACTGTACTAGGAAAGAAATAAATATGCGTATGTATACACATAAATCTGAAACGAAAATTAGATTTTGAGGGACTGAGCATAAAAGAAGCAAAGAATCAATAAGGCCAATTTTGCTAGTTCTCGGGATTAGAACGGGGGAGCAGATAGGAGAGAGGCAAGACCAAGAGTTTAGTGTTGAACAAAGAATGTGAGGGAGGCTATCTGGAACAGGGACAACAGCGACGACACTGGTGCAAGAAGGTTCATGAGGAAAATGGAAATGAAAAGTTGAGGCAGAAAGAGGGAAGGGAAGTAGAGTGAACCAAGAAGGGCAATGATGAAACTAGAAACAAAGGACTGAAGCAGGGGGGACCGCGAACGGCAAAATTGAGGCCAGCAAAATAGAGTGACGTTGAGGGAGAAAAGAAGAGACAAGCTAAAAAGGAGAGGAAGCCGAGAGCAGGGACGACGGTGAACCGAAGCAGAAGTAATGAGCAAAGTACAGAAGCGAGACTTAATGAAACAAACTGTTTGAGGAATTCAAAACAGTAAGACTGAAGCTAAGCAGAGGAGGATAGGGGAGACTCCTCGACAATGGTGGTTCCGGTGGAAACTTAGAACAGAGCAGGCTATGGGGAGGAAGACGAGTGAGACGCGATGATGGTGACGAGGAGGTTGCAGCGCCGGGAAGGAAAGAAGAAAATCGATGAAGTTGTTGACGATGGACGGAGCCGAAGAGTGAAACAGTGAAGGCGAATAGGGGAGGAGAATAAGAAAAGAAAGGAATTGGCAGGAAAATTCAAAAAAAAAAGGAATATATAAAAGATATATTTTTTTATACATATATCTATGAGAGAGTATATTATATAAAAATATACTAAAGTCCGAATAAGTGCACGAAAAATCCGGGTAAAACCGATGGATAAAAGATACGAAAATATTCATACAAACACTAACTCAAAAATCACGGAGAACTAAACTAAGCTGTCACACCCCGACTCCGGGTGCTCTTCATCCATACATATACTACTTACGGTTGGGCTGTGAGCCGATGCATCTACTAATTCCATACATTTATAGTGGAAATATTAAAAACTTTAATTCACACACTCCCAGGCATGTGTGTAGATATACAAAATCGATTATATAAATATAATAATATCGTTACATAACATCCCCATACATATTTTTTCTCATTGTCAATGCATAACTGTGCGATACAATACGATAGATACAAAATGCTTATGTGTATACATTTTCTTATACCTTAGCAACCGGTAGGAGCTTATCTACACTAAAGATCTGGAGACCACCGTAATGCTCTACTTCTCAATATCTGGAGGGGAAAAATAGTGGGATGAGCAAACCATGGCTCAGTAAGGAAAAGAATGATAACAGGTAGATATTGTACTATCTACATAGCCCATGCATGAAATAACAAACCACGTTTCATTATAAATGGAAATATCTCTAGAAAATGCATTTAAATATTCTACTCTCATAAGCATTTTCATAAAAACAAATATAGAATGCTTCCATTCAAAAACTTGTCGTAAAATAGTGCTATCACAGCACAAGTATTTAAATAACAAGATTTATCAAATCACAATCTCTTTGCTTTACTAAAATCATTTCTTTTTATCAAATCTCTTACTTTCTGAGTTTTCTTAAAATTCTTGTATCTCTGAGATAGGCATGGAATTCTCAACAAATAATATCCATGACATATGGTCATAGTCAGTGATCTCAGGCCTCACTGATCAGGTGTGCACTGGGCATCACTTGCCTGAAGGGGGGATGGGTCAGTCCTACCCTCTGGCATATCTCAATAATCATCATCATCTTCCTCATCAAATCACATATACTCACGATATAATGTACGCCATGTGTCATCTACGCGATACTCGTACTCACGTGCACCCAGCACGATACATAGTATTTCACGGACAACTACACAGTTCAACTTACGACCATGGACCCAGTCCATCCACCCTACTCTGATGGACTCATCATCCTGGACCATGTCTCATATACCATGGCGAGCAGAATCAGCGTGACACACAGTCATCGCCATGCTCCAGCGCGATATCTCTCAGTGCGAGCAACTGCTTCTAGCACGGTATCATCTCAAAAAGCTTGTGCGAGCTAAACTCCAGCACAAAATCATCATCATAAAACCATGCGCGAGCTACGCTCCAGCACAATTTATCAAAACATGCAACATATGTGAGCAAAAACTCCAGTATAGGTTAAATCATTAAAATCGATGTGAGCTAGTGCTCCAACACCAACTCACATATCAAATCCGATAAGTGGCTATTTTCTCTTTTAAAAAATCCAAAACATGTTTATTTATGTAGCATGTCGTCCCAAGCTAAACATGTAAAACTAGCCAACCTATCCATCATCATTCTCAATCACAAAATCAATACATAGTTGAGAAAACATCGAAATCATGCATGTCATCCTATTTCCTTACCTCATCCAATTTTCACAATATATATATATCATAATACATTTCATGCTCTCATATCATTTCAGAGCTCAATAGCTAAACATACTACTTCTAGCGTCATACCTACTAAAATTGCTGTAAAATACGTACAAATGCCTCTATCGCTAACATACAATCCCTTACCTCGAATCGCGATTGTATTCTCATTCGTCTCGTTTGCTCCATTTGCAATCCGGGTTAATTGTGTTCCACGTATTTCAATCTACACGTATAAATCATTAAGTTATTTTCTTTTCCTTTTTCTAAACATACACATTGTCATTTACTTATCCATTGATACTGACACGCCCTGAAGGTATAGTCCGCAAGTGCACGAATCGTACAAGTAATAATGGGATTTGAATCCCGAGTTATCGTCCCTCAGAGAAGTTGGTTAGCCTAATTAACTACCGGTTAATCTTACACATACTTAGGGTAAAACCAAGGGATAAGCGATACGAAAATATTCATACAAATACTAACTCGAAAATCACGGAGAACTAAACTAAGCTGTCACACCCCGACTCCGAGTGCTCTTCATCCATACATATACTACTTACGGTTGGGCTGTGAGCCGATGCATCTACTAATTCCATACATTTATAGTGGAAATATTAAAAACTTTAATTCACACACTCCCAGGCATGTGTGTAGATATACAAAATCGATTATATAAATATAATAATATCGTTACATAACATCCCCATACATATTTTTTCTCATTGTCAATGCATAACTGTGCGATACAATACGATAGATACAAAATGCTTATGTGTATACATTTTCTTATACCTTAGCAACCGGTAGGAGCTTATCAACACTAAAGATCTGGAGACCACCATAATGCTCTACTTCTCAATATCTGGAGGGGAAAAAATAGTGGGATGAGCAAACCATGGCTCAGTAAGGAAAAGAATACTAACAGGTAGATATTGTACTATCTACATAGCCCATGCATGAAATAACAAACCACGTTTCATTATAAATGGAAATATCTCTAGAAAATGCATTTAAATATTCTCTTCTCATAAGCATTTTCATAAAAACAAATATAGAATGCTTCCATTCAAAAACTTGTCATAAAATAGTGCTATCACAGCACAAATATTTAAATAACGAGATTTATCAAATCACAATCTCTTTGCTGTACTCAAATCATTTCTTTTCATCAAATCTCTTACTTTCTGAGTTTTCTCAAATTCTTGTATCTCTAAGATAGGCATGGAATTCTCGACAAACTAATATCCATGACATATGGTCATAGTCAGTGATCTCAGGCCTCACTGATCAGGTGTGCACTGGGCATCACCTGAAAGGGGGATGGGTCAGTCCTACCCTCCGGCTCATCTCAATAATCATCATCATCTTCCTCATCAAATCACATATACTCACGGTATAATGTACGCCATGTGTCATCTATGCGATACTCGTACTCACGTGCACCCAGCACGATACATAGTATTTCACGGACAACTACACAGTTCAACTTACGACCATGGACCCAGTCCATCCACCCTACTCCGATGGACTCATCATCCTGGACCATGTCTCATATACCATGGTGAGCAGAATCAGCGTGACACTCAGTCATAGCCATGCTCCAACGCGATATCTCTCAGTGCGAGCAACTGCTTCTAGCACGGTATCATCTCAAAAAGCTTGTGCGAGCTAAACTCCAGCACAAAATCATCATCATAAAACCACGCGCGAGCTACGCTCCAGCACAGTTTATCAAAACATGCAACATATGCGAGCAAAAACTCCAGTATAGGTTAAATCATTAAAATCGGTGTGAGCTAGTGCTCCAACACCAACACATGCAATTTAATTAAAAGACTCTAAACTAACCTAACAAATTAAATTGAAATTAAATTATACTAACAATGCATGAAAATGAATTAATTAACTACTATGAACTAGCCAAACAAAGCCTTAGATTTAAATCAACCAAGAAATCCCTTCATTCACTGTTCATTTCTTTAATATTGCTTACTTTCATTTCCAGGTGCTTTCGGGTTGGTTGTCTAGGCATGTCCAGCTGTTGTCCTCGGTCTAACTCTCACCAACCCTGCTCGATTTCGTGTGCTTCTTCCTTCTCTGCCCATGCTTCTGGCATATGTCCTGCTCTTTCCTGTACTCTCGGTTCTGCAAGTGATGCACTGCTCTCTGCTCCTGCACGTCTCCAACTGCTTCGGTTTCATTCATCAGCAAGCCATGCAACTGCTCTCGACCTGCTTCAGCTGTTGTTCATCCTGCCTTGTCCATTTTTTGCTTCTGTCATGCTGCTGTTCTCGACTGTCCACTGATGCTGCTCTGCTGCATGGGTCCTGTACTCTCGGTTTTGTGCAGTTCCTCTCAGTCCTGACCAGAAACAGCTCCAGATGAGGTCCGCTTCTGCTGCCTGCTATATGTCCCAACTGTCTGCTATCTATTGCTCCAGGCTGATACACAGGTACTGTTTATCATCTACACATCCACAACCTCTGCAAGTGCTATTGCTGCTCCTCACGGTTTGTCCAGCATACCCCTACCGAGCATCACCCACATTCAGGGCCTGCTCTAAGTGCTCCAGCTGTCCACTTAATACTGATGCATTAACCTCAACCCGTGCCTCACATAACCCAGCAAAAACAATGAGCAATGCAAATTACAAACAACCTAGAAGTGAACAGTAATATTGCACTTAAACAGAGCCTAATAGAGTGTGTTGTTAATCCCCGATTGCTGCCATGTTGCACTCAGTCTATGTTCCGTGATGAATGGTGACAATAAGTAACACTAAGCAAGGTGAAAATCAATAACTAAATAAAGGAAAGACAGGAAATGCAATGATAAACAAATGCAAAATCGAGAAGAATGAATAACATGCAATAGAAAATAACAGAAGCTAGCGTTAATATGCAGTAAGGTGTAGAATCAGTGAAATGCAGATAACTTAAAATGAAAAGAAATTCAAATAACAGTGCATTGCTAACTAAAAACTTAAAAATGAAAAGAAATAAGTGAAGATCAACAACAAAAGAAATTAACCCAAGTTATCAATACCCATAAATCACACAAACTTGAAAAACTAGCATTCTCGGGTTACTTCCGATCTTCCCGCTACTGCTGTGATCCCACATTACCATTGATGTGGAAATAATGTTGAGCATCAAGACCACATCAAAGCATCAGAATCAAGGACAATAATGGAGGGAAATGAATTACTCGATTGATCATTAAAGAATGGAGGGTGATTCTGAAGAATGACAAACCGAGAGCTTTGTCATTTGAAAACTATAAACTTTCATTTAAAACTCACAAAATAAAAACAAAAAGGACTAAACTTTTACAATCCGAGAAGAAGGATGAGCAAATGAGGCTGCAAATAGAACATGAAAAGCTTTTCATAAAAGATCACAATTGAAGATGAACATGAATAGAAAATGGTTTTCCGGGAAAAACTTCTAAAAATAAAAACTAAACTAATTTAACTAATCTACTCTAACTACTTCTACACTAACACTACTCCTAACTTACACTACATTACATACTCCTAAATTTCATACTTTCTTCAATTGCTTCCATGTCTTATTTATACACACAAAAGGGGTGAAATTGTAATTTTTCCATCCTAGATGAGTTGGCATTGTTTAGCCACTTGTCTTCACACCATTGGCTCCTTGAAAAGATATTTCCATATCATCTGTCTTTTTTTCCAATTGGATATGTTAGGTGGCATAGCTCGTGTTGTCTGCATGGTCCAATCTCGATTTTAACCCAATTTCGATCTATTTTCTACCGAAATATTCAAAATTCATTCGAATTTAATTTATCTACAAACATGAGAATTTTGATTAAATAAAGGGGATAATTAACAAAATAAATTAGGGATTTGAATAATTAATTAAGAAATTAAGCACAAATAATTCTAAAAATATAGAATTATCAGATACTCCTCAAGCCTTTAAATCATATTTCACATTTTTCCATTTGTATCACTATATCTCATCTTAAGTTTTTTTCCATCACTTTTTCATGGATTTTCCCTTCATAAATTCCTCTTAATATTACTCACTCATCACTACATTCATTATTCCTATCAAGATTTCACATACCATTCAACCCACAAAATGTCTAGAAATCCTTATTTAAAGCTTGGGGGTTGAAAAGCTTACCTAGCTTAGTCTCATCCTTAGCCAAACTTGTGGTAGCCAAACCTCCTTCTCTTGGTCAAACCAATGTGTGATTTTTGGGTATGTTATTCTCCTTACTTCAAGGAACAACTTTCCCTTATTGAGCTTCTTCAGATTCTAACAGGAATGTAGTGATATTTAGAGTGAGAAAGCTCAGTTCTTTGAGAGAAATGGAAAGGTGCGGGTTTGGTGGGAGGAAATCTAATTTTCAATCCAAATCCTGTGCTCTTTTTATAAATGTAGATACATGAGATCAATTTGGCCCTTGTGGAGATCGATCTCTGCATGGTTTGACAGTCCTTTTTACCAATCGTAACTATTACCAGATCAATCTGCTCTTCATGATGAGATCGATCTATTTGTGAATGGGAGATCGATCTATTCCTTAAGGGAGATCAATCACTTCCTGACCGAGAGTTAAGGAGATCGATCTACCTTCCCATGAGATCAATCTGGCTCGTTCAATTGAACTAATTCCTGGCATTTCATGAGAGGAGATCAATCCCTCCTTCATATAAGATCGATCTCTCTTCCCCTGCACCCTCTTTTCTGCAGTTTTCTGCAGATTTTTCCAATGTACACTCATCCTTATTTGCTTCATACCTTAATTTACAATCCGTGCACAATTAATGTACAATGGTATCCATTCCTTATAGTTCTTAGGTAATAGAACTTGTACGCACAACTTGTAATTCATAAATGTTTCAAAGAATTCATAATCCTTACATCCTTTTATTACTTATATTCTGGTAACAAATGTACATATACATTATATCCTCATAGAAATAAATACGTGTGAAATTACGGGTATTACACAAGCAAATCGGACCCATGGAATCCAGTCACTAAGACACAGAAGACTACGGGTAGACCCGAGGTAAGGAAAATTCTCGTGTGCTGCTAGAGATAAATTGCACGTATTTTCTGATGCTTTGTAGATATAAATTTAGGTTGTATTTCTACAGTAGAAAAAATATTCGCAAACTGCTAAAAATATCTGCGTATATTTTCTCGGTATTTGAGACTGCGAACTTTAGAACATAAATTTTTAGTCACCTGAACTTTTGAAAACCCTAGGCCAAGTTTTACGATTCTGAAATTTTAGGTTTAAAGTTTTAAACTCCGAAAATCACCCTGATTTTCGATATAGTATTATTTAGCCTATTTAAATAGTTATTTGAGTAGTTTTAAAATTATTTGTGAAAAATCTAAAATTTCATAACTATACTGAAAAGTCATGTTTGTGGATTTTAACTGAAAAGGGGTAAGACCAGCCCCTTTTACTCTATTTTATACACTGAAATGAGATTTAAGTGTTGTGACGTTAAAACCGTGCTAGTAAAGCATGTATTGTTGTGTGATCTTCCACTAACATGCTCACACACAATTTGAGGTAAAAAGGCGACAGTGAAATTATATGGAATTATGAATGATGAAATTATACTGAATTGTGAATTATGTCGAGGTCCATGGAGTACGATGTACCATGCTGTGTGCATATGTGTACGATCTACCGTGTTACTGGAAAATAGTGTACTGTGTGAGCCATTTGGGTAGCTAACCACTCACACGGTACCTGACATCCCGGCACACCTGATCAGCGATTGCTCGGAGTCACTGACATTGACCAATTGTCCTACCGATTACTGTTATAGCATGAAATGCCTTGCCTCGTTTATTTAGAATTACTGAAATGAAAATGTGAATTGTGTTGTGAATTTGAAATTGGGTATTTCATTGCTTAAAGTTTTGGAAATACGTATTCTTTTGCAGTAATTTATTGTTACCAGAAATGGTCCTATTTTAATTTCCATTTTTTATTTTGCTGAATTGCAAATTCCCAGCATATTTTGCTAGAAACTCATTTGTGGCATATGTATATAGGTAGGGTATTTATCTACCTACCACGTGTTCTTCTTACTGAGCATGTTGAGCTCACCCCCTTACTTTCCTCCACAAAGCCCCTCTGTAGCTTGGATCGCTTCCGTTAGTAAGGCATTCCGCATAGTTATGATTCTGCTGAGCATATTTTTGCATCGAAGGTATACCCAGGCTTATACAATTCTTTTGTATCTAAAATTTTTCTAAGTATAGGTATACCCAGGCTTATACAATTTTTTTGTATCTAAAATTTTTGTAAGTACAATAATGCATACCAAATGTGTCTGGGAATGTGAATATATTTTGTTTAAAATTTGTTACTAAGAAAGAAAATTAATCAAACTAAGTTATTGTTCTGACCTAATATCGACTTGTAGCCCAACCAAATTGTGTGAAAATTTGGATCGTTACACTACCAAAGCGGAGTTATCTCATCGCTACCAAAGCAGAATCATCTCAACGCTACTGTCATGACCCTAAACCCATCGAAAATCCACTATAATTTTTTTTTCATTTCCATTATTTATTGTTTGTTCTTTACACTTACCTTACTTGATCGTGAACAGCTACACCACCAACAATTGGGCTGTGTATTAGTATCAATCTCATCCAACTAAATCATTTCAAATTACAACTCATTTAAACGTAAACACTTGTATTTCTAAATCAGAGTTGTTGTTTACATGTGTTTACAATTCTTTACATCCCCAAAAGTCACATCCAAAATATTAATGTGCTATGGTATGTCTAGATACAAAAACTATACAATTGTGTATACCTTGTGTGATGGGATGCAGCGGACACTAAAATCCAATCTTCACTCGCTCTCTATCTACTGAAAGTGCTCTGTAGAGGGGGAAAATAAGGGGGTGAGTAAACCACGAGCTCAGTAAGGCAATCTTGCGAGCAGGTCGATAACTGTACTATCTACATGATCGTGATGCCATGCATAAAACCACACAATTTCTTGTCGTACCCAAATTCATCAGTTCATGCACGTGTTCATGATATGTAAAGCAATTCATGTTATTCAATTCAGTGCACAATTCTTAAACAAAGCATGGAAAATCATCATGCACAAGTAGTAATTAAAGCATGGAAAATCATCATGCACAAGTAGTAATTAAAGCATGGAAAATCATCATGCGAGGTGCACTTAAAAGCATTTCTTAATCAACACAAATCATCACAAAATTCACCATTCGTCAAGATTCAGCCCCTCCCTTGGACTATCCTAACCCACAAAATGATTTAAAAGCATGGATTCATCATAAAACAAGAGACATGTGAGATAGGTAAATAATAATAAGGGTAATAACTAGGACTATGGCCATATCCTCTGTGATCCCAGGCTACACGGATCCTAGTGTGTGGGGTATCACCTCTATCTGCTTTCGCACGAGAGGTGGGTCACGTCCAACCCATCGGTCCATAGCAAATCTAACCTTTATCTGAATACGGTATATATATATATATATATATCATATCCATACACAGTACAGCGTACTTCATGCTATATGCAAGGTACAACCTACTCCGTGGACCCATATCATCACATCATATCGTGCCACACTCAATACGTATGTGTGAGCCTATTTAATCAATATGACACATAGTCTACCCGAAGCTCCTAGCACGGCTCCCAACATGTCATAAAATCACGTGCGAGTAATCTCTAGCACGACAACAAGTATATAATGAACATCTAGTACGAGCTAGGCTCCAGCACTCATGCATGTAAAACTCTAGTACGAACATCATTCCAGCACTAATGCATTTATAAACATATCAAATCTCATGCAAGCAGCGCTCTATTACGCTTGTTTCCACAAAACTCATGTAGTGGCTCATTTGTGTACAAAGAATGGTTATTAAATCACATCATGCTATTTTCTTGCAAAACCATTTAAAAGCTAGCCAACCTACTAATTCACATGCTAAAAAGTAGTAAAAGACTCAAGAACCTCATGTTCTTTCTTTTCATGAACTTTTCAAAATTCCTCAATTTCCTTTGCCCTTCAAACATTTATTTCCTTTCCTATGACTCTCAAACATTCTAAAAATCATAATGCGCCCGACAATGCATACAAGTATCTCTAAGAGCCAACAAAATTCCTTTACCTCAATTCTCTGTGAAGTAACTCCTTCTTTTCCCATTTTTTGTGATTGGGCTCAAATTGCTCCGGAGATATCCTCGGGAGCTGCAAACATTCATTTATCACATGAGTTAATTACAAATAACTCATATTCTAACTTGATCCTAGTCAATATATTTTATTGAGCCTAATTCTCTTCTTAAGTCGATTTCAATTACACTTATCATTTCACCTAGGCCCATTGAGCTCCGTAGGCTCATTGTCACTCATTGGACCGAATTCTAGGTCCATCAACCTCATCGAGTCGATTGAATTCGAGTTTGGCCTATAGTCACCTTCGACCATGACATGGGCGTTGAACGCCCACGCCATTCCTGGTCTAATTTGGTTTAGTAAACTCTCTTAGTTATCTAATCAAGCACTTGGTTTGCATTGCTGTAACCTTAGTTCTTCCGTTCATTCATGTATTTTCACAAACACATTATATGCACATTATATAACCTTATCCTATTCCATATACCTATTTCACAAAACCATCTTAAAATCATGCATATAGCATTACTAACACCTTAGTATAATCCATTTATCATTAAAATCCACCATATCTCATTTTCTCACACTAAACCCATTTTAGGTCATGAACGATTCATCCTATTCTACGTAGTTTCAACCAACAATACATACACCAATCAACTCTTAACAACATCTAGATAAACATACTTAGAGTTGGTGTATTGGAAACTCACCTAGCTTGACTTTTCTCTTATCCGAAATTGGTAGACCTTTTTTTGCTCCTTCAATCCAACAAGTTGAGTTTTGATTCCAAACTATGTTGTTCTCCTTCTCACAATGAACAACTTTGCTCAAATAGCTTTTTCTCAAATCTTTTTGGAAGGGGTGGTATTCTAAAGTGAGAAAGCTTTCTCTTTTTAGGTAAAAATGGAGGGATATGTTGATTTCCTGAAGAAAGAGGTTTGGTCGTCGGGTTTTTATAGAACTAGGGTGGTGAGATCGATCTCCTAGGGTAAGAGATCGATATTCCCTTGGTTTGAGCTATCGAAATATTCAATTTTGTAAGGGAGAGATTGATCTGCTCTTTGGGGAGAGATCGATCGTCTCTTGGTTTGAACCATTGAAATATTCAGGCTTGTAAGGGAGAGATCGATATGCTCTTTGGGGAGAGATCGATCTTTGCTAGGCAGAAGTAACTGGAGATCGATCTGCTCTTTGGGAAGGGATCGATCCTTGCTAGGCAGGAGCAAATGGAGATCGATCTGCTCATGGGCAGAGATCGATCTGCTCTTGGCAGAATCAAATGGAGATCAATCTGTACATAGGAATGGATCGATTTGTTCCTTACATAATCATATGGGGTCGATTTTCTTGAATGAGAGATCGATCTGCTTTGAATAAGAGATCGATCTGGCCTTCATCTGGAGCATTCTTGCTGCATTTTTTTCATATTTTCAAAGGTAAACTCATATTTCAGTACTTCAATACCCATTTTGCATTCTAATCCCACTTAAAGCATGGAACGATTCATTTATTATGATTCACATACAATGTGACTTGTTTATACTGCTTGGAATTGCAAAAGATACTTAAAATTCGTAGTTATTGCATTATCATTTCGTGTTTTTAAGTCTTTATATTCCATCTAGATATTTTGAGTTCCTTTTGTTTAGTTTGTGACCACTTCTACCCTCATTTAACCTTTACATGGATTCATTGATGTTCTTTCATTCTCTTTGCAACTTCATTCAATCCAAAATCTCTTCTTATGATTCAATTTAACATATGAAAATGTATTACATCATATGAATCATAAGGAATACATCACCAAAAGTAGGTCTTACAGCTACCAAAGCGGAGTTATGCATTGACGTGCAAACGTCATAACATATATGTAAAAACATTCACATTGGGGTCAAGGTCCAGTCTTATCCTAAGTTTCGCTAAACCGACCCCCATGTTTCCATGAATCGCGTGCTTCGAGCCCTTATTCTAAAAAACGAGTCATTATTATGCTGAAAATAGTTTTGCATTTCATGTAAAGCTCATAGTAGTTTTTCTTAATAAATCTCATTCAAATATAGAAAATATTTGTACGCAATACTTTAAAATCAGCAAACCGAGCTCAATATAGTAAAACGTGCACTCAAAGTAAAAAATCTCATGTTAAACATTTTTCTCAAAAATTAAGCTCATTTTAAAAAACTCTTTTCATGCTATAAAAACTTTTTCATAGGCAAAGAATACAAATGCTCAAAATGGTTACATCCCTTACCTCTTACACCTTGGGTAGTACAATATTGATAGGTCCCGGAGTAGCCTTGGTTTATGTACCGGATCCTCGAGCTACCCAAAATAGAAGTAAATCATCAATTATTTCTTAATAGCATCTCCACACATTCAACTAGGTGTTTAACTTCACAATGTTGACCAAGTTTGACTTTTTTACCAACTTTTCTTATTTTCTCGATTTTACCGATAAAATCTCAGTTTAAGTTATTTCATTAGCTTTCTTTTCACTAAATTTAAGGCTTTTCAACTTAATAGTTTAAACCCTTATTCTAGGTTTCACTTAACCATTCACAATACCCAAATTGTCAAAATTTCACTCTTTTATGGTTTTTTACTTAACCAAGCTATAAACCAAGTTTCTTAGGTATCGCTTTAACACTTAACAACCTTGAATCAAACCACATTTCACCATATCTATGAAAAACCTATGATGGCCGAAACTCAAAGTGCCCATACAAATTATTTCATTCAATTCCATTTAACTAATAATCCTTAAAAATCATCTAACATAAATATATCATGAGTTCACCAACATTCATCAAGTTTCTCTCACCTTTGACCAATGTTCACCACTCCTTGATCCTCCAAATTAGTCCTCAACTGTATTGATCTTAAAATCATCCAAAACAACCATAAAAACCAACCAAAAACATTTAAAATCCAAGCTTTCTCTCACCTTTGCACAAGATAATTTCTGTCCCTAACTTTCTCTTTAGGATTTCACCTAGCAAGGACCATCATTGGGGCTGAAATATTTATATGTTGTAGAGGGGTTAAGCAGGGAGATTTCAACCCTTTAGTTGAACTTAGAAAATGGCTCGAAAGGGCTCAAAAAATTCGTGCTCTCCCTTGCCCTCAAAGATGCCTACGGCATGAAAGAAGGGGGAGAACTCTCGGTTTGTTATCCTTTCCAGGTGAAACAATAGGCTTTAGAAAGCTTAAAGGGTGTAGATAAAATCTGGAGAGGCTTGGAATTTTTGGGCCTTTGGATGGGCCTCAAATTGGGTTTTTGCCAAATGGTGTCAAATTTCCTGAAACAGAACAACCCACTACCCTGATTAGAAAATTCCTTAAAAATTATTTCTAGTCCAATTTCTTCCAATTTTTCACTTCTCAAGTGTTCTACTATGTCTCTAGCATCTCTAATAAAAAGTTGGGGCCCACTTGTTTAGGAAATATTTCTCGATTAGGCCCATTTTACTCGACTTGGGCCATACCGATCAAAATCGTTTAAGGTTTTCGATCCATTTTAAAAATTCACTTGAACACTGAAACCTCATTATTTATACTCCATATTTATTCCCCATGTCAATTATGTCTTATGTGAATTTCCTATGGTCACGAAATAATTTTTGTGAATTTTTAAAATTTATTCTGAATTTATTCCAAATTTTGGGCCTATTTGCTCGGTTTAGGGGAAATCCGAGTTTCACTAACTTTTTCACTCTTAACACCTTATTTTCACATCCCAATTATCAATTCATGTTTTAAATCATACTTTTGAAGAATTCTTAAACTTAGGTTTTTACCTCGAAGCGCGTGTCTCGGGCTCTGTGCCATTATCCCAAACTTCTTGAGCATTCTAGACTCTACATGAACATTCACGTAAGTCTTAGACCTCTCGATTTATCTTAAATTAATTAGCAGTAGGGAAAAATTTTGGGTTTCACATGTTTTACTTTAATTACTATCCTAATTCGCATTTCTGTAATCATTAATTTCATCACAAGTATATATTTCTATCTTAGCATTTTTATCACACTACCATAACAGACCCTTGGCCACTTTGCTTTGACCCTGTCTTATACCTCAAATATTCATTTACCATAATACATCTATAAATATAGAATTATTATACCATATTCAAGCTGTAAGACCCTTAATTTTCGGTCTAATGTATATAATTATATAATATACAAACAAGTTGAATTATGTATGAATCATAAGAAATGAACGTTTTTAAGTTCTAAGAGTAAATGGATTGATAATTTGGTGTTGGAATGATTAAGTATGAGTTTGAATGAGGAAATTGCAATAAAAAGGGTGTAGGATGAAGGCCAGATTGATCCCATGCAAGGAGAGATCGATCTCATGGCCTGAAGAATGCAGAATCAAGCATGCTGGAAGAGAGAGATCGATCCCTCACTGAAGCAGATTGATCTCCTTAACTCTCAAGCTAGAGCAGATCGATCTCACCATAAAGCCAGATCGATCTCCTTAGCTCTCTGCCTAAAACAAATCGATCATGTTCCATTGAAGCAGATCGATTTCATTCACTGAAGCAGATCGATCTCATGCCTTCAAAATGTCATGAAAATGCGAAATTCAAGAGGACCAGATTGATCTCCACCCTATGCAGATCGATCTCATCAAGCCAATGCTATAAATAGGGAGTAGTTGGATCTGTATTTCACGGGACTAAACCATTTTCTTCCATTTCAATCTTAAAACCTAGCTTTCTCACTCCAAAATCATCCCCTTTTCATAGAGATTTGAGAAAATACCATTAGAGCAAAGTTGTTTATCATGAAGAGAAGAACAACATAGTTTGCAATTAATACCTCATTGGTAGGATTGAAGGAGCAAAGGTGCATTCCATTTGGAGTAAGGAGAAAATTAAGCTAGGTGAGTTTCTAATGCACCAACCCAAGTACATTTGTTTAGTTATTGATTTTGAGTTGATTGGTGTGTATATTAATGATAGAAACTACTTAGAGTATAATGGAACAAGTAAAACCTAGATTGAATCTAGAGTGAGAAAATGGGATATGGATGAATTGGTGATAAAAGAGGTATGCTAAAGTGTTTATGAGGTGTTTGACAAAATGTCATAGTGAGGCAAATGAGGGATTAGAGACTCGATGAACTCAAAAATTGATTAAGTACAAATTAATAGACTAAAAGGACTTTAACAAACCCTCAAGAAACTATTAAGCGATCAAAAACGGACTTAAGAGGAAGTGAAACCTCATAAGAGTTAATGAAGACTATAGGTTGAGTTTACTATAGTAAACACAAAAGTTGTGTTATATTGGACTAAATTGACGTGAAATGTAATCTCGTGCAGTTTTGGAGAGTTCGTTCGAGGTGAATCGAACCCCGAGATCTAGCATCTTTAAGGAAGTGAAATCACACAACGCGATTTCAGGTAAGGGAATTCTGTGAGTATACATAGATAGCTGCTCATATTTTATGGGTGAATATTGGGCTTTATAAAATGCACAGTTGTTTAGAAAATTGGTTGATAGCATGTATGAATGACTACAAGTATTTGGTATATGATTTGGTTGTGAAGTGATTTTGGTAAAAAGGGATAGGAAGGCTAATAATTGCATAAATCACATGTTTTGATATCTTACGAAAACACATTAGTTTAAGCAAAATGGGGGATAGGTTGGCTATTCGATTTATGTGAATTCATCAAATAGCACGAGACATGTGCTGGCTTTTATTTGAAATATGCTTGTTAAAATAGAGTCGCCTATCGTGTTTACTTGAGATAAAATCGTGATGGAGCCTAGCTCGCACTAGATTTGGTGTTTTCACATGTATGAAACGTGTTGGAGCTTAGCTCGCACTTGATTTGTTTTGTGATGATGTTTTATAAACCGTACAAGAGCTTCAACTCGTACGTGGATTTTGATTGACAATCGTACGGGTGCTTCAGCTCGTACGTGGATTTTGATTGACTTTCTTATGCATATAATCGTACTAGAGCTATGCTCGTATGTAATTTCTTCATGATTTTATGCATAAAGCCGTACTAGTGAGTTGCTCGTACGAGGTGATTTTTAATGATGCACGAATCGTACTAGAGCTCAGCTCGCACAGGTTTTCACACTGTGGTATGTATAATGTCGTGGAGTTGGTAAGATCCTTAAGCCCTACATCCTTAAGCTCGACAGGGTGGGGAGGCTCCCTTACGGTAGGATCCTTAAGCCAACATCCTTAAACCTGATGGGGTGGGGAGGCTCTCTTACATGGATACGAGAAGCTCCACGTGCACTTGAGACTATATAGGTTGCACATGGCATTAGGGTAGATAAGACCTACGGCTGGCAACCCCAACCATCTTATGGGTCTGTGAAGTACGTTGTACCGTGTATGTCGCATGGAGTACGTTGTACCACATGGTTGTGATGATGATTTGAAATGTCTGGAGAAGAACTAACCG
Source organism: Firmiana major (assembly GCA_033439115.1). Taxonomy (NCBI): domain Eukaryota; kingdom Viridiplantae; phylum Streptophyta; class Magnoliopsida; order Malvales; family Malvaceae; genus Firmiana; species Firmiana major. The sequence continues at coordinate 46,598,744 of CM065902.1, forward strand.
ACCTTCGTTCCAGCATGATGCCTCGCACACCGGGATCCATGTGGTGTGGGATGATTATGACATAGTTGGCCAACATAGTCTTTGAGATATAGTGACCGTCTGTCTCACATAATAATACATAGTACCACATGGTTTTACACATTGAGTGTGATTGTGATTGCCCAGGGTAGACCCGAGGGAGGGGTCGAGCCTTGTGGGATTTCGATTTAAAGGAATGATATTTGTTGTGATGAGATTTGATGTGTTTTGAGAATGTAATATGTTTTAAAGGATGTTTCTTAATGAATTTCCCTTTTCATGATGAGTTTTGATAATGAGGAGTATGAAAGGTTTTACATGATGAATTTACCATGTGTTACATGCCTATTTCCATGTTTTAGTACATGATATATGTATATACATGCGGCATAGTTTTATTTCCTCTTGCTCCGACTATAAATGATTTATGCCATGACATTATCAGCATGTAGATAGAGTAGTTATCTACCATACTTGCATTATTGCCTTACTGAGCGTGTGGTTGCTCATCCCTCTACTTTCCCCCTCTACGGAGGGTACATAGTAGCCTTGTGAAGGACTGAGACATTTCATTTTGGACATTCGCTATACTCCATCGCCAAGAGGTATACACACAGGATTCTTTTGTATCTAAACATGTAAAGGCACAGTAGTCATTTTGAATTCTGATATGGGGGATGTAAATGTCAGTCAACATGTCTTGTATAAGTGTATAACTTAACTTCTAAATGTATGACATGGCTTTTGATTTATTGAAAATGAATGAGAAATGATGATTATTATTGACTCACAGCCCAATTGTGTAATGGTAAGAATGTTCGCGACTGGGTAAAGGAATGTAGAAATGCGAAAAATTTATAGTGATTTTCGGATAAAAAGGATAAAAGGGGTTGTGACATAAGCAAAACTTCAAAGGCATTTTATCGATCGTTTATAATAGTCCAACCAGGTCATCAATAATAACTCATCAACAATCAGCACCATTATTCAAACACAATCTACAACACAATTTGATATTAATACTAAGACCGCACCATCATTATAAGTCTTCTTAGTATTTCAAGAATATTAAAATATCACTTTAATAATATTTCAAGATGTAAGACTAACACAAATGATACGTGTCGAAGGTATCAAAAATAAATCACTTTTTAAATCCACTAACAAGTAGCTAGGGAAGTAGAGGACGATCCCACAGAAATTGAAATAATTGAATTAAGCAATTAAAGTTCTAAGAAAATATTAAAAGAAATGAAAAAGGGGCTTTTATATTACAACTAATGCAATTAAAATAAAAATAAGAAAACAAATTAAAAACAAAATTGAAGAATTGGTTTTCAACAACTTAAAAGACTTTGTTTAACATATTTCTTGACTTTCTTGGTTTTAGGATATTGATCATTGAATTCTAAAAATAGTTGTTGAATTAAGTAATCAAGCATAAAGCAATAACAAGTTCTGTTACACAATCTTCCCTTACTTCTTAGTAAATTACAAGAAAACTCAGTAGTTAATCTCTAACCATTTAAACTATCTAAAAGATAAGTTGTCAGACCCGTGTTTTCGATTTATGTATGTAGCTTGTTCCTTATGAGTCCTATGTGTATGAACACTTTATTTTCATGGTTGAATCATAAGAAGAGTATTTACTATCATGCAATTGACAATTAAAGAATAAAAATGCATGTAAGCTACATCAAAGCCAAATAAGGGCCGAGATGGCCATAGGCCAAGCTAAAAAGGGATCGAAATCAAGTTAACTGAAAATAAGAAGTTAAAATAAGAAAAGATAGTGGGTTTATGAAGGAAAGTCGGGTTAAATTGGTTCCGAACAAGTGCAGGGGTAAAACGATCAAAAAATCAAAATTCGATATAAATTCGATAAGAAAATTTCATTTAAAAATATGGATTTGAGAAATCTTGATCAATAACGAGAAAAATATTGAAATTCGAGTCCAATTGATCAAGATATGAATTTATTGGAATTAATCGGAATTTTCACCTCGAAAAACTATCTTTAAAATATTGGAAAAATATACCGAAAAGACAAATAAGAGTGATAAATTCATTTATTGATTAAATGAATAAAATATGAATTTTTGGAGATATTTTGATATTTTTATTATATTTTATTTAATTAAAAAAAATATAATAAATTTATATAAATAAAAAAACTGAAAACTGAAATTTCGCGAAATTTGGAGAAGGAAACAGAAAGCAAAACGTGAAGAGGAAAACGAAGCAGAGAGCCCGAGAGCCCTTCTGCACCGGATGACCACCGATGCCAGACAAGAACCGACGACCACCGAAAAACATTGCTTCTCACCGCGTGACCCACCAGTAGCCAGAACGTGCAGCACCGACGACGGAATCCGACGGATCGAGGGAGACAAGGCCGAGAGGAAGAAGAGAGGAACGGCGGCCACCGGGCGGTTTCAATCCAACCCAAGGCCAACCGGACGTTCCCCTGCTCCAGGCGCATCGAACAGTGCCAGAATCAGCCGGAGAACCGGACAGACGACGCCAGAAAGGCGAAAAGAGCCTGAACCGGTACGGGCCGATTCAGTAAGAAGAGTACTGCGCTGAACCGGACCAGACCGGTTCAACCAAGAAAGAGAGGAAAAGGGGAGAAAAAAAGGAAAAAAAAAAGAGAAAGGAAAAAAGGGAAAAAAAGAAAGGAAATCCCTGGGAATACCTCAAATTATGGGTAAGTCGACACGCAGTCAAATTGACCAAATTGATTTTCGAAAAAGTTAATTTAAATTGTATTTGATCGAAAATTTATCCGAAATTTAATATACAAATTGTGCTGTTCGACGATAAATTTCGAACGTGAGCCGATCAAACTTTGATTTGTGCACCATCGCATAATTTCGAGTAAGCAAAGCTCATTTACGAAAATAATATGATTATTACGCAATTTGAATTTAGTTTGTGGATTTCGGATTAATTTCTGCATAAAATAAATTATATCCGAATTTTTGAATTAATTGTCGTAAATTATATACGGGCTATCCAAAGAGTTTGGAACAAAGTCCAATGGGTATTGATAGGCCTAATGAGCCAATAGACCCTGATGAAGGGAATTAATAAGTGGAAAACGGGCTTAAGACAGAGTTAGGCCCAATTAAAGTGTTTAAGGCCCATTAAGAGTAAACGGACCCATTTAAGTGAAATAGACTATATTAAATGTGTAATACAGTAGGAAAAGTATAATTAACTCAATGAATGGTTAAATGCAGTTTCAGAGTTATATTGAGAGTTGATCGGACTGCGAGATTTGAGCAGCACAGAGGAAGTGAGGTTATGCGACGTGATCCGAGGTAAAGGACTTTTGCAAGTAGTTAGAGATATCTGTGAGTATTTTCATCTGCTTTTACATTCACTGAAATTGTCTGAGGGTAAGAGAAAATCAATAATATTTATAAGGACCTACTATGGGTAAATTACGATTTTACCCCTAGTCAGGCAAAAAGTCAACTTTTGAAAAAAGTTGTAAAAAGCATGGAAACAATGTTTTTGAGTGTTTTTAATGCTGTGTAGCAAAAGAGTACGTAGATGAGCTAATATTTTAAGGTTGATGTAGACTAAGTACACTTTATAGTGCTGATTTTCTTGTTTTGAAACATCCCTATTTTTAAAGAGTCATCTACCGAACTATGTGAAAACAATCGTGTTGGAGCATAGCTCGCACTTGATTTCAGACGTTTTTCACATACATTAGTGCTAGAGTGAGACTCGCACTACATTTATTTGACATGCATGATAGAGTACTGGAGCATTGCTCATACTCAATTTTATGTGATTTGTGCATGATAGAGTGCTGGAGCGATTAGCTCGTACTCGAGTTTTACATGAGATGCATGACAGAGTACTGGAGCGTTACTCGTACTCGATTCTTCATGATTTATACATGACATAGTACTTGAGTGATTTGCTCGTACTTGATTTAAATGAGAACTAAGCATGACCTAGTGCTGGAGGTTTACTCGCACTAGTGTTTGATGTTTTGACATGCATATACAATGTTTAAAGGCGGAGCGTTGACTATGAGTCACACTCAAGACGCGCACTGTAGTTTTTACGTGATATATAGACATGTTAGAAAAATCGTGACGATTTTCACGTGTAGACTGAGTGTCACACTGGAGATGTTCGCACGTGGATTTAAAGACGTGGCATTGATTATTCCATGGTATGAGGGCTAAGACCTTTGGCAGGCACCCCGACCATGAGGCAAGGTCCACGGGTGTACGTTGTACCGTGCGTGTGGCATGGAGAACACTGTACCGTGTATTGTTGTGGAGTTGTGGAGGAGAGTTGTTGATAGCTGACGGTTGTGATAGACTGACCCCCCTCCCGTTACAGCAGTGATAACTCGCAGACTAAGTACTGTGTTGTTTAGGATTTCACACATTAGGATATGGCCATAGTCCAAGAGATATTGCATTTAGCCACTGAGTCTCGCATGATATATCACATATTTATGATACGGGTAGACCTTAGGGATGGGTCGAAACCCAGATGTTGTGTTGTGTTGTGAAATGCCATATTTACTGTGTTTTGAATGTAAATGGCATATATTTTATATAAAGGCATTCTGAAATTATAAATATGCATTGTTTTGCATGAATGCCTATGATTTATAACTCAGCATGTGTTTAGTACACGGGATTTTAAATCTGTACTACTATTATATATATATATATATATATTAAAACATGCTTTTGAATTAAGAGAATGAAAGGCAAAGCAATATTTTTAGTAGATAGTATGGATGTCTACTTACTTGCCAGATTTCCTTATTGAGCCAGATAGCTCACCCCTTTCATTTTCCCCCTCTCTACAGATCATCATCATTAGATTGAGTCGTCTGAGGTATAGCATTCCTTTTGACCGCTACCATTCCCCATCTAGCGAAAGATATACACGATGCGTACTCTTTTGTATTTGAACAATGTATAAACACAGTGATGTACATGTTTTAATATTGGGGATGTAATTATATTAAAGCATATGAATTTACTTATAAGAAAAGTGTACGTACAGTCAATAAATATTTATAATGACATGTATGTGTGATGCGAAAAAGAATGGTAAGGTATGTGTGGATGAGAAGATTAATGCCTAATCACAGCCCAACTGTTGAGGAGAGAAAGGTAAGAAAAAAAGTGAAAAATTTATTTTGGTTTTTGTTAAGTCACAGAAGGAGGTCGTGACAGAATGGTATCAAAGCGTAAGTTGGTCTGATGTAAGTAGGTGTTAGTAATTAGGAAAGTGTACATCCTCATATTGTTGTGTTTTGTTCAGTTACAATTGTGTAAACAAGATGGGAATTGGACTGATTTATGGTTACGAATATAGGAATCTAGCCTTCATGGCAATTACCTGCCGTGGTAGAGGGGCGAGAGGTAGGGCTAGAGGCAGTAGAGGTAGGCCGGATAGCCAGAGCGAGTCTTTATCTGCCCATATGCCACCAGGTACTACTGATGTACCAGAGACTACTAAGGCATGCTTCACAAGGATAGAGCGTAGCCTAGAGGCTGCAACTGGGGAGGCAGTTGCACCTGATACACCTGCACAGCCTGCACAGATGACACAGACTACTGATACCCCTACACCCCCACCAGTTCAAGGTAGTAGTGGATTGGGATATGGGTGTAATCTTGACAGACTACGATAGTTCCAGAAGCTTGGACATCTATCTTTTTGAGGGGTCAAGGACCCAGCTAGTGCAGAGGAGTGGATTGGAGAGATGGAGAAGTTGTACGACTTCTTTGATTGTACGACTTTAGAGAGAGTCACATTTGCTGTATTCCTACTGAAGGGAACGGCAGAGCATTGGTGGAAGTCCACCAGACCTATATTGAGAGCCCAACACACAGAGATTAGTTGGGAGATGTTTCTGGATGCCTTCAGGAGGCAGTTTGTTCCAGATATGGCGCAGTGTAGATTGCAGATCGATTTTTTGGGATTGAGCCAGGGGAATCTCTTAGTGGACGAGTACGAGACTAGATTTTTGGCCTTAGGGAGGTATGATCCTGATACCATGTACAGCGAGACTAGGAAGGTCCGCAGGTTTGTCGATGGATTGAGACCGGTGTTACAGTCTATATTGGTACCACTGGATATTGGTACGTATGATGAGGCAATGTGCAGGGCTCAACTTTACGAGCAAGACTATGAGAGGAATGCCTTTGAGTTTGGGAAGTTTAGTCGGAGCCAAGATAGAGAGAGGAAGAGGCCGGCTAGAGGTAGAGGTTTCAGTTATCAATGAGGGAGAAGACTCTTTAGTAAGGGACCATGGATAGAGAAGGTGCGAGAGAGACCAGTTAGACCTCCTACATACCCGGCCATAGCTCCGACGAAGGGCATTATGATTGTAGGACAGAGGCCTACTACAGATCAATGCAGTAGATGTGGTAGACATCATAGTAATAGACCTTGTCCGTTGAGTCCTATTGTGTGTTTTCGATGTGGGAAACAAGGCCACATTGCTAGAGCTTGCCTAGAGACATTTGAGACTGCCCCACAGAAGGGCAGGGAGCCTGATAGAGCTCTAACTGGTACGTCTACTTAGAGGGGGAGAGCGACGACAGAGGAGACAGGGAAGCAGGTGATGGGTCGAGGGCAAGTACATGCTTTGGACCAGGACACAGCTGATGCTTCTACGGATGTGATTAGAGGTTTCATTACATACGTGGTGGATACAGATAAGGTACATCCAGAGTTGGTAGATATTCTTGTGGTCAGTGAGTACCCAGATGTTTTCCCGGATGAGTTGTCAAGGCTACTACCAGACAGAAAGATGGAGTTCTGTATAGATTTAATGCCTGGTACTGAGCCTATTTCGAGACCACCGTATCGCATGGCCTTAGTTGAGCTGGAGGAGCTCAAGAGACAGTTGCAGGAACGTTGGATAGGGGGTTCATCAAACTGAGTGTTTCACCATGGGGAGCACCGGTTTTGTTCGTGAGGAAGAAGGATGGAAGCCTCTGATTGTGTATAGATTACAAATTGTTGAATAAGGCTACCATTAAGAATAGATATCCCCTTCCACGCATTGACGACTTACTGGATCAGCTTTCGGGAGTGCAGGTCTTTTCTAAGATTAATATGAGGTCTGGGTATCATCAGTTGAGAGTTCGGAGTGGAGATGTACCCAAGATGGCATTTAGGACCCGATATAGCCACTATGAGTTTCTAGTTATGCCATTCGGACTGACGAATGCCTCTGCAGCTTTCATGGCTTTGATGAATGATGTGTTCAAGCCAAATTTGGATCAGTTTGTTATCGTCTTCATCGATGACATATTGGTGTCTTCTAGATCCGAGGAGGAGCATGAGCAGCACCTCAGGATAGTATTGCAAACTCTACGAGAGCAGCAGTTGTATGCTAAACTCAGCAAGTGTGACTTTTGGTTGACAAAAATCTCATTTTTGGGACACGTAGTGTCGAGGGATGGTGTATCAATAGATCCATCCAAGATTGAGGTTGTAGTTCAGTGGGAACAGTCGAGGACTGTTACCGAGATCAAGATTTTTTTGGGTTTAGCAGGGTACTATCAGAGATTCGTTGAGGGATTTTTGAAGTTAGCTGCTCCGTTGACGCGTCTCACTAGGAAGACTATTGCATTCGTGTGGGACGAAGATTGTGAGAGGAGTTTTCAAGAGCTGAAGAGTCGATTGACCACCGCTTCGATTCTCACTATTCCTACCAGCTCAGGAGGATTTTCAGTATATACCGATGCTTTGCATCAAGGATTGGGCTGTGTGTTGATGTAGGATAGGAGGGTAGTTGCTTATGGATCCAGACAGCTGAAGGACCATGAGAAGAACTATCTGACCCATGATTTGGAGTTGGCAACAGTAGTGTTTGAGTTGAAGGTATGGCACCACTACTTGTATGGTGAGAAGTTTCAAATATTTACCGACCACAAGAGCCTCAAGTACCTGTTCTCACAGAATGAGCTATACATAAGACAGACAAGATAGCTAGAGCTTATAAAGGACTATGATTGTGAGATACTTTATCATCCAGGTAAGGCTAATGTTGTAGTAGATGCTTTGAGTAGGAAGAGCCTGGGAATGGTATCGTATATGATGGTCAGGGAGCACGAGTTGCTAGAGCAGTTTCCAAGCCTCAATTTGGGAGTTGTGCCTTCGAACATGGATGCGAATTGTATGATTGTGAGTCTATGTTTAGAAACAGATCTGTTGGACAGGATCAGACAAGCTCAGCAAACTGATCTGTATTACATCGATGTGATGGGTCAAATGCAGAGGAGCACAGTGACTAATTTTGAGTTGAGTTTTGATGGACTACTGAGGTTCAGAGGTAGACTGTGTGTTCTTGAGGACCCAGAGCTCAGGAGATTGATATATTCGGAAGCTCATTCATCGAGGTACACATTGCATCCAGGGAGTGGCAAGATGTACCAGAACCTCTGGAAGGTGTACAGTTGGTCAGGTATGAAGAAAGATGTGGCAGATTTTGTGGCGAGATGTCTTGTATGTCAGCAGGTGAAGGTAGAGCATCAAAGACCTGCATGGTTATTGCAGCCTCTACCTATACCGACATGGAAATAGGAGCATATCCCATGGATTTCATGATGGGTTTACCGAGGACCTGGAGGAATCAAGATGCTATATGGGTGATCGTTGATAGACTGACAAAGTCAACCCACTTTCTAGCAATGAGAGCTACCGATACTCTGAGTACGTTGTATGTACGTGAGGTAGGGAGGTTACATGGTGTACCAATGAGCATTGTCTCTGATAAGGATTCCCGCTTCACTTCTCAGTTTTACGAACATTTTCAGGAAGCCATGGGAACCCAGTTGAGTTTGAGCACCGCTTTCCATCCTCAGACAGATGGTCAGTCAGAGAGGACTATATAGACTCTGGAGGACATGTTGAGAGCGTGTGTGCTAGACTTTCGAGGCTCCTGGGATGATTACTTGCCACTAGCCAAGTTCGCTTACAACAACAGTTATCATTCGAGTATCGGGATGGCACCGTATGAGGCCTTGTATGGCCGTAGATGTCATTCCCCTATTGGGTGGAAAGAAATAGGTGACTGAAAACGTTTTGCTCCTGATTTGGTTACACAGGCTACTGAGGATGTCCGGTTGATAGTTGAGAGATTGAGGATAGCTCAGAGTCGACAGAAGAACTATGCTGACAGGAGACGTAGGCCACTTGAGTTTGCAATCGATGAGTCCGTGTTTCTGAAGGTTTCTCCTTCCAAAGGTATAGCGAGGTTTGGGAAGAGGGGTAAGCTGAGTCCTCGCTACATTGGACCCTTTGAGATACTTGATCGAGTGGGAAATAAGGCTTATAGGTTGACATTGCCACCAGATTTGTCAAGCGTGCATAACATCTTCCACATTTCGATGCTTCAGACATATCACCTGGATCCGACAAATGTGATTAGTTATGAGCCGTTAGCGCTCAGTGAGGACATCTTATTTATTGAGAGGCCGATACGGATACCTAATAGGAAGGAGAAGGTTTTGAGGTCGAAGACTATCGGGTTAGTGAAGGTTCTATTGTAGCATCACACTTCTGAGGAGGCTACTTAGGAGTTAGAGAGCTTGATGCGAGAGAAGCACCCCCAGTTGTTTGATGATTGATTTGGTTCTAATTTGGAGGACCAAATTCTTTTAGTTGGGGAAGATTGTCAGACTCGTGTTTTCGATTTATGTATGTTACTTGTTCCTTATCATTCCTATGTGTTTGAACACTTTATTTTCATGGTTGAATCATAAGAAGAGTATTTACTATCATGCAATTGACAATTAAAGAATAAAAATGCATGTAAGCTACATCAAAGCCAAATAAGGGCCGAGATGGCCATAGGCCAAGCTAAAAAGGGATCGAAATCAAGTTAACTGAAAATAAGAAGTTAAAATAAGAAAAGATAGTGGGTTTATGAAGGAAAGTCGGGTTAAATTGGTTCCGAACAAGTGCAGGGGTAAAACGATCAAAAGACCAAAATTTGGTATAAATTCGATAAGAAAATTTCATTTAAAAATATGGATTTGAGAAATCTTGATCAATAACGAGGAAAATATTGAAATTCGAGTTCAATTGATCAAGATATGAATTTATTGGAATTAATCGAAATTTTCACCTCAAAAAACTATCTCGAAAATATTAGAAAAATATACCGGAAAGACAAATAAGACTGATAAATTCATTTATTGATTAAATGAATAAAATATGAATTTTTTGAGATTTTTTGAATATTTTATTTAATTAAAATAAAATATAATAAATTTATTAAAAAACAAACTGCAAACTGAAATTTCGCGAAATTTGGAGAAGGAAACAGAAAGCAAAACGCGAAGAGGAAAACAAAGCAGAGAGCCTGAGAGCCCCTCTGCGCTGGACGACCACCGGCGCCAGACAAGAACCAACGACCACCGAAAAATGTTGCTTGGCACCGCGCGACCCACCAGCAGCCGGAACGCGCTGCACCAACGTCGAAATCGGGTGGATCGAGGGAGAGAAGGTCGAGAGGGAGAAGAGAGGAACGGCAGCCACCGGCGGGGTTTCGGTCCAACCCAAGGCCATTCGAATGTTCCCCTGCTCCAGGCGCACCGAACGGTACCAGAATCAGCCGGAGAATCGATCGGATGTCGTCAGAATGGCAAAAAAAGCCTGAACTGGTACAGACCGTTCAGTAAGAAGAGTACTGCGCTGAACCAGACCGCACCGGTTCAGCCAAGAAAGAGAGGACAAAAGGGAGAAAAAGGGAAAAAAGGAGAGGAAATCCCTAGGAATACCTCAAATTACGGGTAAGTCGACACGCGGTCAAATTGACCGAATTGATTTTTGGAAAAGTTAATTTAAATTGTATTTGATCGAAAATTTATCGAAAATTTAATATACAAATTGTGCAGTTCGACGATAAATTTCGAACGTGAGCCCGTTGAACTTCGATTTGCGCACCATCGTATAATTTCGGGTAAGTAAAGCTCATTTACGATTATTGTGCAATTTGAATTTAGTTTGCGGATTTCTGATTAATTTCTGCATAAATAAATTCTATCCGAATTTTTGAATTAACTGTCGTAAATGATATACGAGTTATCCAAAGAATTTGGAACAAAGCCCAATGGGTATTGATAGGCCCAATGAGCCAATAGACCCTGATGAAGGGAATTAATAAGTGAAAAACAGGCTTAAGACAGAGTTAGGCCCAATTAAAGTGTTTAAGGCCCAATAAGAGTAAACGGGCCCATTTAAGTGAAATATACTGTATTAAATGTGTAATACATTAGGAAAAGTATAATTAACCCAATGAATGGTTAAATGTAATTACGGAGTCATATTGAGAGTTGACCGGACTGCGAGATTTAAGCAGCACAGAGGAAGTGAGGTCACGCGACGTGATCCGAGGTAAGGGACTTTTGCAAGTAGTTAGAGATATCTGTGCGTATTTTCGTCTGCTTTTACATTCACTGAAATTGTCTGAGGATCAGAGAAAATCAATAATATTTATATGGACCCGCTATGGGTAAATTACGATTTTACCCCTAGTCAGGCAAAAAGTCAACTTTTAAAAAGAATTGTAAAAAGTATGGAAACAATGTTTTTGAGTGTTTTTACTGCTGTGTAGCAGAAGAGTACGTAGATGAGCTAATTTTTTAAGGTTGGTGTAGACTAAGCACACTTTATAGTGCTGATTTTCATGTTTTGAAACATCCCTATTTTTAAAGAGCCATCTACCGAATATGTGAAAACAATCGTGCTGGAGCACAGCTCGCACTTGATTTCAGATGTTTTTCACATACATTAGTGCTAGAGTGAGACTCGCACTACATTTATTTGGCATGCATGATAGAGTACTAGAGCATTGCTCGTACTCAGTTTTATGTGATTTGTGCATGATAGAGTGCTGGAGCGATTAGCTCGTACTCGATTTTTACATGAGATGCATGACAAAGTGCTGGAGCATTGCTCATACTCGATTCTTCATTATTTATACATGACATAGTACTTGAGTGATTTGCTCGTACTTGATTTAAATGAGAACTATGCATGACCTAGTGCTAGAGGTTTACTCGCACTAGTGTTTGATGTTTTGACATGCATATACAGTGTTTAGAGGCGGACCGTTGACTGTGAGTCACACTCAAGACGCGCACTATAGTTTTTACGTGATATATAGACATGTTAGAAAAATCGTGACGATTTCCTCGTGTAGACTGAGTGTCACACTGGAGATGTTCGCATGTGGATTTAGAGACGTGGCATTGATTATTCTGTGGTATGAGAGCTAAGACCTATGGCAGGCACCACGACCATGAGGCAGGGTCCACGGGTGTACGTTGTATCGTGCGTGTGGCATGGAGTACACTGTACTGTGTGTTGTTGTGGAGTTATGAAGGAGAGTTGTTGATATCTGGCGGTTGTGATGGACTGACCCTCTTCCCGTTACAGCAGTGATAACCCGTACACCGAGTACTGTGTTGCCTGGAATTTCACACGTTAGGATATGGCCATAGTCCAGGAGATATTGCATTTAGCCACTGAGTATCGCATGATATATCACATGTATTTATGATACGGGTGGACCTAAGGGATGGGTCGAAACCCGGTTGTTGTGTTGTGTTGTGAAATGCCATATTTACTGTGTTTTGAATGTAAATGAAAAATTTTATATAAAGGTATTCCGAAATGATAAATATGCACTGTTTTGTATGAATGCCTATGATTTATAACTCAGCATGTGTTTAGTACATGGGACTTTAAATCTGTACTATTATTTATATATATATATATATATATATATTAAAACATGCTTTTGAATTGAGAGAATGAAAGGCAAAGCAATATTTTCAGTAGATAGTATGGATATCTACTTGCTTGCCTGATTTCCTTATTGAGCCAGATAGCTCACCCCTTTCATTTTCCCCTCTCTCTACAGATCATCGTCAGTAGATTGAGTCAGCTGAGGTGTAGCATTCCTTTTGACCGCTGCCATTCCCCATCTAGCGAAAGGTATACACGATGTGTACTCTTTTGTATTTGAACAATGTATAAACACAATGATGTACTCGTTTTAATATCGGGGATGTAATTATATTAAAGCATATGAATTTACTTATAAGAAAAGTGTATGTACAGTCAATAAATATTTATAATGACATGTATGTGTGATACGAAAAAGAATGGTAAGGTATGTGTGGATGAGAAGACTAATGCCGAATCACAGCCCAACTGTTGAGGAGAGAAAGGTAAGAAAAAAAGTAAAAAATTTATTGTGGTTTTTGGTAAGTCACGGAAGGAGGTCGTGACAAAACTCCCTAGATATATTTATGTAACAGCATTAGAATATGTGAATGATATGAGTTGAAATTAAACAATAAAAGCAAGAACTTGAACTATCTACTTAAACTTGGATTTTCCCCTATCACTAATTAATTTCAAACATTAGGTAATTATGGACTTAAGTTCTTAATCTAATAGTAGATTATTAGAATCAAATAAATTGTTGGCCACCCTATATAATTAAACTAACAATCAAGTTAATATGCTATGAGAAATCTTAGATACTTAACCAATAATATATATTATTTAAATCATGTTTCTCACAACATCATATAACCAAGATTTAATAAAGAAAACATACTAACCAAATAACTAGACTACTCACTACTCGTATTTAAAGGAAACATCAATAAATATTGAAAAGAACTATCTAACAAACGACAAATATATAAAAAAAATAAATAGTGAAATCGCAATTATAAAAGAAAAAATAATTGGCTTTTATAGTTTAAAATATAAAAAAAGACTTTTATAAAATAAAGAAGAAGTTAAAAAGTTTGTAAAATAAAAACTAGGCTAATTGATCAATTTATTAGTCATCCTAAGGTCCCTTTATTTAGTGAGGAATAATCCTACTCTCATATGGAGTAAAAGTCTAGTTACAATAGAATTAGGATTCCTAATTACTAATATTTATCTAATAATAACTCTTCAATAGTTAACTTAGTTGCCCATTCATCTTATCAACTCATCAAGGATCTTGTCTCTCTTTATAATTAACTTCTAAAAAGGATTTAATTAATATTTTTCAATTATCCTTATAATAATCCTACTTTGACTAGGAGTTTGACTTTCCTAATTTAATGTTGAATTTGCAAGAACTTTTGACCCATCAAATGAACTCTGATTTGGATGATCTTGGATATTCTAGAAAGCTTGAGAAGTCCTTTACAACTTTTAAACAGATCATTTTTTCACAAAAAAAAAATCAGACAGTGGCAAAATTACAACAGTACCCCTACTGGTCTGTAAATGCAAAAAGTGTAAAAAAGTGTCTTTTTGCTTCATTTTCTTTCATAAATTTATTTTCAATGCCTATAATACAAAAATAACATTAAATAGTACTTTTAAACACAAAATAAAGCTAAAAGAATATTAGTAGACCATATTAATATAACATATTAAGCACTTAACGAATTCCCCTACACTTATGCTTTGCTAGTCCTCTAGCAAATCCTAACTAGTTTCTTAAACTCTCAATTCCTAAAATTCAACTCCTAACACATTTTCATATTAGTCACGATTGCATTTAGCCTACGTAACAAACCTTTAAACCCCTAGGTCACCCCTAGTAGACAAGTTGTATCTAGTAAGGGCTTTCAGGTAACATACCCACAAAATCTTTATTTAGACTCAATCCTAATAAGTTAGAAATTTTTAACCAAGATCATTAATATAATTCAATCTTTCAAATTTCAATTCATAACTCAAAAAAATAAAATAATCAAGTCAATCATATCTTAACTATTATTCTTATATTCATGCATACTTCTAAATAAGCCAATGTAAAACACACAACTAATATTAATTAAAACATGTAACATAAGCATGCAACTTTCTTATCTCCATTACTACAAGCATTGGCAATAAATCAAGAATTATTTATCTTTTTACTTTTCTTTTCTTTTTATTTATGATTTCTCAATTACTTACTTGTAAAACAAATCAGTTTTCGTATTTAGAGTGTTTTGCATACTCATATTTCAAGTCACTGAATATATTTATATGTAACTTAAAACATTGGAGTAGAATTTATAAACTTCAACTTTGAACCTCTTTTCTTTTCTTTTCTTTTCTTTTCTTTACTACTTTTTTTTCTTTTTTTTTTTCCTTGAAGACATCCTTGTTTACTTGAACCTAGCCTAAGACTAATGTCAATAGGTAAGATCACAATATAAATATCACATAAACAATCATATTAAATCATGTGTTCACATAAAACTCTTTAGAAAGTACTCACTTCAACAATCATAAAAATCAAAATACTTTCAACTTTTTTATAAAACCCTGTTTAAGTTTAGGATTAATCATCAAAAGAGAAAAATATCATGATTTTTTACTCAAAATTTTAACATCTATAATATTAAAGTACCTAAAACTGAATCTACCCATATATAAAATTCGACAACTTTATAAAGGGAGAAAAACGACAACCAATAATTTCTCTTTTTTTCCATTATATTTCAGCTAACATAATATTAAAACCGAATAAAATAAAAAAAAATGTTAAAAACTTACTACCAAAAATCATTATTATATATTAACGGCTACAAAAAAATTCCTAAGGAAAAAAAATAATAATATTAAAGTTAACAAATAAAAATAAAATAATAAAGAAAAATTTTCTACCTCCTAAACTAGCTTTTCCCCCCACACTTAATTCTTATACTTAATTCTTACATTGTCCTCAAAGTAAGTCTATCATGTAAATAAGAATTAGACTAACTCAAAAAGACTAAAAGAAAAGTTAGTGATACTCCTTTTTTTACAACCCTTGGGTTGCCTCCCAAACAACACATTTGTTTAATGTCGTTTGCCCGACTCCATCACCTTTCTTTCATCCAATTCCAACCTTTAATTTTCTTTTTCGGCTCTTGAGTTCTTCCTTTTCAAGATTCTTACTCATGTTACTTTTAATTCATCTTTACCATGGAGTTCAAAACCTTTCTTTTTATCGGCTTTTAATTTCTTGGAAGTACAAAGTTCTTTTAAGAACTTGGTATAGAAAGGTACTTGCTTAATGGCATCAAGAAGAGCAATATTAATTTTAACCTTTCGAAACGTTTCCAAGATTTCCTTCTCTTGTTCTTCCTTGTTAGATCTTACAAACCTATTAGGAAAAAGAAGAGGGTGTAAGACCGCTAACTCTTGTACCGCGATTTTTAACTTAATACAATGCCACTAAAGTGTTAAAGTATGAGTTTATGTAGGAGTTCAGTAACTTCGAGATATTACCTCGACTTGAAACTAATTAAATATTAGTATAGCCAAAAATATTCAAGGTCTGATATTTAGACATAAAGTTAATATATATATATATGTAAGGCCCGTAATTTAATATGTACTCTTTATGATTTTGTGATGTACGGATAAGTCACATTTGATATAAATCATAAGGAATGGATTTTTTTAGTTCCAAATGTGTACGAAATGCAAAAAGAGTAGTGAAGCAAATAAGATATGAATGTAACAGTGAAATTCTGGGGAAAATGCAGTAAAACTGCTGCAGAAGAGGAGTAGATCGATCCCTTATTCAAAGCAGATCGATCTTGTATAGGTTCTAGATAGAATAGATTGATCTCATTCAAGTGCCAGATCGATCTCTATATCTCACTGTTAGGAGATCGATCTCCAAGGAAAATTCTATATATGCTAGACTTCTGTACTTCATTTTCTCGTGAGTATCCAATCCCGATTTGAAACCAAAGTAAAACCTAACTTTCCTACTCCAAAAAACCATCACCTTTCAAGCAGTTTTGAGTGAGATTTATTTTAGTAAAGTTGTTCCTAGTAAAGAGTAGAACACCATAGTTGGAAACTAGAAGTTGGAATCAAGGATTGAAGGAGCATGGTGAATTTCCCCAAATTGGCAAAAAAGAGGAAAGATCAAGCTAGGTAAGATTCAATACACCAACTTCAAATATGTTGATATAGGTATCTTGCTGAGTTGATTGGTGTATGTTTAAGTGTCATGACCCTTACCTTACCACTTACAGTTGGGTTGTGAGTCAACATCCAATCCATATCTCATCCATTTTAGTTAAATAAATTTTATACAATTGAAGTAGAATAGAAACTGGACTTTTATATATAAGTACGAAAGCATTTACATCAGTTTCTATTATATACATCCCCCAAAATACAAAATATAAACTTTCCTGTGCATTAATTTACAGGATATAAAATTTTTCATCTCAAGTGTATGCCTCTCTATACTGCTGGATGACCAGAGCAACACAATAACAGGGATAACTGCAATGTACTCACTACTGCGTAGTATCTGTGGAGGAGGAAATAAGGGGGTGAGCTAACATGCTCACTAAGGAAACTATGAAAGCAGGTAGATAACTACACTATCTACTTGCTAAAATATATATTCATTTTCCTTATAAACATATGCATTCTTTTTAAAACAACTTTCATCAATGCGAAACCATTAATTCACTAGATAGGTGTATGCATATTCACACAGAATCACACAGCATATTCCAATTCACACAATTCATACTTAGAAAACCCTTTACATTTAGCAAATCTATATATTTGAGACATGAATCATGGGTTATTATATCCCCAGACACACAGCAGGGGAGACACATGTCACCTCACACAGTTGTGATAATGTCTTATCACACAGATATAAGAAGACTTATGGCCATAGTCGGATTCTAGGCAACACTAATCAGGTGTGTGGGAACCCTACGCTTGGGGAGGCGGATCAACCATCCCTTTGGCTCATACTCAAATCACGACACATCGTACCCCATGGCTAACACTCATGGTACATCGTGCTCCCATGGATCCTTATCACCCATTTCTATTATCTCAAAATCGCGTGCGAGCAGGCCAATGCAAGACACACAGCAGTACACGACGGCTCTAGCACAATTTTGTACTCGTTACATCACATTCATAAACCACGTGTGAGCAGGTCAATGCAAGACACACAGCAATACATGACGGCTCTAACACAATTTTACTCAGCACATAACACAACCATAAAAATCTCGTGCGAGCAACTCAGTGTAAGACACACAGCATACCTGAGGCATCGAGCACAGTATTACTAGGAAATTACATACGAGCATAGTCAGAGTAAGACACACAGCAATACTCGAAGGCTCTAGTATGATTCCCAAAATCTAGTGCGAGCATCTCAAGTGGAACACAGAGCATCACCTGAGGCATCGAGCACTCTTTTGTTTTCTCAAAATCCCTTTAAAATTAACGTGTGAGTAGGGTTGATCAATCTACTGTTGCCACTCAGTCTCTAGCACGAATTCACACAGAAAAGAAATAGAAGGGGCTCCATGTATAATCATGAGTGAGAGGGTAAATCTCCCTTCAATCACTCGTTAGCAACCTTTCATGTAAATAGTTAAACCGGGAGCCCGTCTATTATTATTCTTTCTCAAAACGTTTGCAAAAGCTTATTTTCACAACAATAACATAGAAGTCATGCAACTCATACGAGTAGGCTTATTCTCATACGTAGTTTTCTACTTAGATATACCAATATCTATATACTCATCACATACATTCCCACACAACAGGTAAGAAAACATACGTATAGCTATCTCTAATAGCACGCATAAGTCCCTTACCTCGAATCAATCTTGGATCGCTTTTCTTCGATTCTCACTTCTTGTGATTCGTCCTATTGACTCCAATTATCTCCTCTGGAGCTGAAATTGTGTATTACACACATCAGTATACTTTCACATACTTCATTTCACTTGCATGATATTCAAATCAATGCATTGGGCCATTTATATCTCATTTGGCCTCGTTACATCATCATCAGACCTTACTCTTTCATAAGTCCATTTCGAGTATATAACTCATTTTCGAGAATCTCTCAGACTTCGCGAGTCTATCGATTCGTATTAAACCAGTATTAAGCTTACAATACCCCAAGTTCATTATTTCATTTCATTTTGGCATTTCATCGAATACCTCATATACTCACTTTCAGCCATCATTGTTTCAATCACATGGATTTCACCAAACTATTATACAAGCATATATACATGCTCAACAACATCAAGGCATACTTACTTCATCATTAATTCCTTGCCTACTAATCTTTTCCTCATTATAGCACATCAAGCCATTTATAGGTCTTGGAAGGTTAGACATGAACTAGGATATTTCAACCACCAATCTATATACCAATCAACTCATACAAGTGTATAGATCAACATACATGAGATTTGTGCATTGAAATCTTACCAATTTTAGCTTTTCTCTTTTTTCACAACTTTAAGGAAAAACTCTTTTTCTCCTTCGATTCAGCGATTCTACCTCTCGTTCCAACTATGTTGTTCTTCTCCACTCTATGAACAACTTTGATGTAATAAACTTTTCTCCAATCTTAATGGAAGGTGTTGATAATCTAGAGAGGAAAGTTAGGTCACTTGGTTTGAAAAATGGAAAGGTTTGATATTTCTCTCATGAAATACAGTTCAGCAACCCAATTTTTGTAAAAACTACTTGATGAGATCGATCTCCATAAGTGAAGGATCGATCTGCTGCTGTTTTTAGCCTCTCTGCATTCAATTTTCAAGCATGAGAGATCGATCTGTCAAAGAACATGAGATCGATCTTAGCCAGGCAGAAAGCTTTACAGATCGATTTGACATGGAAATGAGATCGATCTGCTTTTGTCTGAGGCTTAAGGAGATCGGTCTGCTTGAGGATGAGATCGATCCTGGCTTGACAGAGGCTTACTGAGATCGATCTGGCTTGAAGGAGAGATCGATCTCCCCTTGCTCTGCTGTATATTTAGCCAAATTTCATCTTAATTCTCAAAGCTAACTTCATATCAATTTACCTCACTACTCATTTTGCATTCGATCCACATTTATCACTTCAAAATGTCCATTTCTTATATATCATACTTAATGAAACTTGCGTGTACATCACGAATTCACATAACAAGTGTGTACATCAAATCTACGAACCTTACATCACTTATGATTCATATAACATAAACGAATGTATACTTAGGGAATCATAAGGATTACATATAAAAATATGAGTCTTACATTAAGTTGCTGAAAACACATTGAATATGAAAACTTTCCATGACCTAGAAATTGGCATGAATTTGAGAAAATAATGAGAAAGTTGAGTAGGCATAGATTTAAGGATGAAATAAGCATGTATGTATGATTGTAAGATAGTTCCATAAAATACATAAATTGGAATAGATGAGAAATGAAACTAGGTATATGAGATATATGGTGAAATACCATAATGGGAGAAAATGATGAACTTGAGGCATTGAGAGAAATATGTTGGTTCAATTTGAATCAGTAGATTTGGATGAGTTTAATAGGTTCTCGAGAAATGAGTTGTAAAAATCGAAAGAGACTTAAGAGAGAGTAAAGTTTAATAAGCTAAAATAAGGCCAAATGAGCATAAAAAGGGCTAATTGCATTTATTTAGATTCATGCAAGTGAAAACTAAGTATATTAAGGTATACTTATGTGAATGATTATTAACAGCTTCAGAAGTTATATTGGAAGCTGATCGGACTGCGAGAGTGAGCAGCACCGAGGAAGTGAGGTCACGCGACGTGATCCAAGGTAAGAAAATTTCGTGAGTAGCTAAAGGTAGCTGCAGGTATTTCGAATAGAATTTCGATTATTATATTGTATATGAAATTACGTGTATAGAAAAGTTTCGATAGGGATTGATAAGGTAAATTGTGGTTTTATTCAAAGTAAGGGTTAAAAGCTTAGGAAGCATGTTTTGTGACTAGTTTTAATAGTTGCATTGATAGAATGACTAATGTTTTTATGTATATGCAAAAACAGCACATTTGAGTGCCTATTTGATTTAATTGAGTGAAATTTCAATTGAAATAAGTCATCTATCGGTTTGTGTGAAAATCATTAGTGCTAGAGAATACTCGCACTAGATTTTATAATATATGCATCACATAGTACTTGAGTATATTCTCATACTTGATTTTAATGCGATTTATGCATGATAGAGTACTGGAGTGTTGCTCGTACTTAGTTTTATTGATTTATGCATGATAGAGTATTGGAGCATTTCTCATACTCAGTTTTACATGTCATAGTGCTGGGAGCGTTGCTCGCACTAGAATTATATGACTTGTGCATGTGGTCATGTTGGGAGTTTACTCGCACGTACTAGTTTTGAAAGAGAGAGCATGAAACAACCGTGTTTGGAGCCTGTGCAGACTGTGTGTCGCATCGATTATATGCTCACACGTGTAACATTTTGAGATATTACTAAGGCTATTGAAACTATTATCCATGGTATGAGGGCTAAGACCTATGGCAGGCACCCCGACCTTAAGATTGGGTCCATGGAGTACTTTGTACCGTGTATGTCATATGGAGTACGTTGTGCCGTGAGTACACGATGTTATTGAGTTGTGAGCTGATGGTAGAGGATTTGACCCACCTACAACAAATGTGAGACCCCGCACACCGAGTACTGTGTAGCCTGGGATCATGAAAAATGAGTTATGATCATAATCTCGAAACGTAGTCGCCTATCTCGTTTTATTCACTTAAGATTTCTTGATTGAATTATCACATGATTTTATAATCTGAACATGTGATTTTGTGAATTGTGAAAGGGTAACCCGAGGGATGGGTAAAGCCCAGATTTTCATGTTTTTAACATGATGATATGCCATATTGTTTTGATTTAATTGAAGTGGCATGATAAAATGTGATTTATATAAATTACAAGAAAAATGCAATGTTTTGCATAAACTGCTGAGATTATTAAACCAGCATGTTTTCAGTTCATAACTGACGATTTGTATCTATATGTATATATTACATAAATGTTTCAAGAAAGACACATGCTTTAGATATGAGTCGAAAAGGAAATGATTTAGTGGCATGAGCATTGTATTTTGTAGATAATGTGGTTATCTACTTGTTTGACTTATTTCCTTACTGAGCTGTGAGCTCACCCCCTTTTTATTTTCCCCTCTCTACAGAGCATTCACAGTAGGTGGACATGGCTGAGGATCGGTATTCCCTTATCCACTACATACCCATCTTACGAAAGGTATACACATTTGAACATTTTGTACTGAACAATGTAAAAGCACAGTTATGTAAACGAATGTACGATCGGGGATGTATATGTACAAGTATTTATATTTAATATATGAGTTTACTTTTAAGAAAAGAGTACTTACAGTCAATAGATAATTGGATTGACATGTATGCTTATTGTGGAATGAATGTGGTTGAGGTGACTAATATCGAATCACAGCCCAACGGTTTGGTGTTGAGTTATAACATAAGGAGGGTAAGTAAAATGCGAAAATTTTGTGGTGATTTTGGTAGGTCACGAGAGGAGAGGTCGTGACAATATATATATATATATATATATATATATATATATATATACTTTTAAGACATTAATGTCAGTAAGATAGGTGAAAAGAAATTTTATGTAAGAGTTAAAATAAAATAAAATAATAATACTAATATTAATAATCAAACCATGTTAATCTGGTAATAGAAATTTTATTAGTGATGAAATAGGATTTAAAATAGTTAAATTTTATTATTTAGTAACAAAATTGGAATACATATAAATATTTATGTACATTATATATGTAATTGGAAAAAAATGGGATTATTTAAGAAAAAAATTGAAAAAAAAAATTGAAATAGGATATCGCGACAAAGGCATCGAGCCCAACCCCCTCCCTTCTCTGCGCCAGCCGACCTTCCCTTTCACCTCCGGCGACCCAACCCCATCGAAAAATCGAGCGGCAGCCTTCCCCTTTCCTCCCTCCCCTCTCCCGAACGGCCAGGAAAACCCGAGAACCCGAAACACCCCCTTTCTCTACGTCTCGTCCTCTGCTACCGCTGACAACAGAACCCACGCCGGAAGACTGATCGACGACCTCTCCTCCCTTCAAACGAAAGGCCCATTTCCCCTTTCCTCCTCTCCCCTTCACCAGAAACCCGAGAACCCAGTAAAACCCCTCCCTCTTTCACTGTCTGTTTCACCAGCAGCACCGGAGAAGACCCGAAGTCGCTCCCCTCCAGCCAGCCAGCCCCGGCGACCATTAGCACTCTCATTTCCCTGTTCACGCCTTCCCTATTCCCCTTCGACATCAACAGTAGCCAAAATCAACTGTATTAAAATTGTGTTATGAAAGAGAAATTGTTGTAGAAATAATTTTAATTATGATTTTAGAAAATTTAAATAATTAGGGCTTGTAATTTGACAACATTTGAAGGTTTTGATATTGAAAGGTGGATAAAAAATTGTTAAGAATTAAAAAGATTAATTTGTTGAAATCATGTAATGGGTATAAAGAGTTGAATTCGGCGAATTGAGAAATTTAGAGAAAAATAGTAAAGTAATGAATCCAAGGTTTTAAGTAATTAAATTGTGTTATGAACAATATATTTGTAGTGTAGCATGATTAGAAATTTAATGCCCATAAGTAGGCTCGCCACGATATTTTATGTAGTGTAGCATGATTAGAAATTTAAACCCTAAACCCTAAATTCGAAAAATAATTAATATATAAATGAGTTCTTATAAGTTTAAAAGGAATATAAAATTTAATACATAAAATATCGTGGCGAGTCTACTTAAGTATTCCATTAATTTAGGCTAGTAATGTAAACTAACAGTGATAAATAAATAATTATGTCAAATTTAAGCCGAATTCATATTTAGATAGTAAGCTTAATACAAAGGGATAATAAAATAAGGTTGTTTCATTTTAATAGAATTAGTAAAGTATAAAATAGATTCAAATCTTGAATATATAAGGATGAAACATTAGAAGATAATCCAACGTTGATAAATGTGCATGAGAAGTTAGTTTCACAATGACACTTAGGGTGCGTTTGGTTCGGGGGAAAAAAATTACCTTGGAAAACAAAATTACCTTTTATCCAGAAAAAAAAAATTTAAGGGGTAAATTCTAGGGAAAAAAATTACTTTAGATCCAAAAAAAAAATTTTGACTCAGGTAATCTAAAAATACCTCAGGATCCGAAGGTAATCATTTTACCCCAGATTTTTCCAAAATTGAGCACTGTAGGTAAAATAAAATGACTAACAAAGAGGAAAAGAATCGAACCAAACGGGGGAATCAAATGACGAAAAAAAAATTACGGGGGGAAAAAAAAATTCCCCCCAACCAAACGCCCCCTTAGGAAATTCTTGAATAAACTATGAACTTAAATAAATAAGAAGACTGATAATTGGATGTTTCTGTATGTGAAAATCGCAGCTACTACCTCGTTGGATGCCGAGGAGACATAGGCACATATATGCGTGCATCAGGCGAGAAAGGTAAGTAGTGCACGTCGCTTTGGTGGTAAAGGATTTATATAGCTCGTAGCTAGTAGAATATCTCCGGTTAAGCTAAAACTTTACTAGGAATCCATAAGCTGTTAGTTTAGTTATGATTTTTTTAAGTTAGTTACTTACCTTACCCGATTTTTAGCAATATTATAACATTTATCTATAGTTGCAAGCTTTACCCTAATGATGTTATAGTTATATATAAGTAAACTGGTTTTTAATGTCAAATAAAAATAGATAAACCCAAATGAGTACAAACGTTTTATTACCTGATTTTATCATTTTGCGCATCTAAACATGATGTTTACAAAGTGGTTGCATGGACTGTTTTGAATGTGATTCGAAAAAAGTGCAATGTTTTAAACCAAATGGTGGTTGTCCATTTCGAAATTGATATTGCATGTTTTAACATTCAATGGTTTACTTTCCTGAACTTTTGGTTTTGAATTAAAGTGATTTCATACTTATACTGAACACCCGTCGTGGTGGTTTATTTATTAGGATGTTGGCGATCCCCAAGAAATGCCTGTGTGGCAGTCATGTCCTGTGAGAGCCATCTCTAGCACCGATAGGAGGTTCTGTGTGATTGCCCTACGGTGCCAAGTGTTTCACAAGGGTGCCTGGGTGGCATCGAGTTTATGAGGCGTGAGAGTCATCTCTAGCACCGGTAGAAGGTTCTGTGTGATTGCCCTACGGTGCCAAATGCTTCACGAAGATGCCTTTATGGCATTAAGATTTTCTAAGTAGCACCGGTAGGAGGTTCTGCGTGATTTTCCTATGGTGCCAACTACCTACTATTGTAAACCTTGATTCCGTCTTCAGTACCCTAGTTCAGACCTGATCAGTCTAGGATAGGGCGGTAGTCACTATGGCCATAGGTATTTACATTGTATAACTGGTTCAATGACAAGGATTAGGATCGTGCCACATCTCTTCAATTTGTATCGATTATTAATTTAAGCCTGTGTATGAGTTTGCTAGACTGTACTTTTTGGTAAAGATGTAATGTTACCAGATTTTCAGGTTTTTGTGCTTTGATTTTGCACTAATGGTTTATAACTATGGATTTTTAGCAAGCTTTGTGAAATCTTCAGTCTTGAAAAGTATGTTGATTTAACTCATCCATGTTTAAATTATTTTCACGTTTAAAGACCAAAATAAAGCTCGTACATTGTTCTACAAAGTGCATGATTTACTAAACGCGGTAAATATTTATACAACCGCTTACTTGGTATGTTATTAGTTTCAGTTATATGATTTCCTTTTTGAGCATGTGGTTGCTCACCCCTTTTTTTAAAACATTTCAGATTAACTAGTGGGTGAACCGCTCGGAAATCACTGATTTCTCGTGTTGAGAGCGCGGCTTTTGTGTTAAGGTATACGCAAAAATTGTAAAATTTTTATTTCATACTTTATGTATGCATGGATATATTATTATTATTATTATTATTATTATTATTATTATTATTATTATTATTATTATTATTATTATTATTGTTATTATTATTATTATTATTATAAGGTCGAGATGTATCAGTTGTTTCTTTATAGAGGTATAAATACTTTTAAGGAAGTGAATTAAGGCTCGACAATTGGCATCCAACGAGAGCTCAAGATAGCCTCGATTTGCGGATTAGCATGAAATCTCGGGTAAGTAACCCTTATTTACGACAATTACCTCGTTATGCGTGATATTGATTTGATTTCCGCATAAATTGAATTAAATTATGGAAATTTAGATAAATTGTCGTAAATAATCGATTTAGCTATTCGAGAATTAGAATGAGGCCCAATAAATTATTGGTGGGCCCAATGAGCCCAATAGGCCTCGATAAATTGAG